>JAJJWW010002570.1:0-52652 GCA_023531295.1 Papaver armeniacum
GTGGCTCCACTGCAATAGGAAAAAAATGCCTCTATCATTGCCAAACCACCACTGAATCCATTCCCACTATGAAAATGTCCCACATTTTGGCGAATCTGGTCAGCTAGATGACCATAATTTCAGTTCATAATGCGTTTACAGCTTATACCTGCTCTCAAATAACAGGCACCTCGCTCAATGGTTCAGAGTGCCAAATACTTGTTTCGCATAAACTATTTTTGAATACCCATGGCTACTTGTACGTAAAACATCAATAAAGCTAGCATTTTGGCTATATCTTGAAGCACCACACCGAAAATTCTTACTAACCAGCAGCTTTTCCCTTGAATCCAGACCAATGCAACCAACCCATGGAAATGTTTACCAAAAAAAAGCAGAAAAATAAAAGCATTTGGAGGAACATTCACACTATTCAAACCTACATGAACCACATAAAATTGATCAAAGCACCTTAGGAACGCACGGAGTTATCATTGGTGATTTTTGCAAAGACCCACACTTCTGAGGCAACAAATTTACACCCCCACAGTAACCAGAAAAAGTGGTAAATACTGAGGCAATATGAAGACAACTGTTGACAAAGATATTATTTCAGTAACCAGAAAGCCAAGACACTAGACAAAATGCAACACAGTCACCACTGCCTTGTTACTAGTTCTAATAAACAAAATTCAGATATTACATTAAGGAAAAAATAGGGTAATCGAGCTTTAACTTCAGTAATAAGATTAATTTTACGAATAACATTATCAGTTTCCTGAGCAAAACAAGGGTTGTTTTTTAACCATGTAGGCATCTCAAAACAACCTAAAGGGTAACTACCATAATACTCCGTATGACTTGCTACATTGCAGAGTCAACACACATCCAACGTACTACTGGGTATATTAACCAGTTTTCCATTTCACATGTGTACAAAATTTGAGGTTACGAAGAAATGAAAGATTCCAATGTCTAGTGCATAAAATTAAGGCCACTTAGCAGTTGTAGCCGGAAGGTAAAAAACCCTTATCCCGGGGGTACTATTAAACAAGTCATTCCTCCACGGTGTTCAAACGCACATGCAAAGTGAATGGAAAATGGACATGTCTTCTAGAAGGATCTAAGGTACAGTTGTACGGTCAGAAGAGGCAGTAGCAAGATAAGGGAAATAGAAAAGGACACACATCCAACATTTCCATTTGAGGAAATAACTATAAATAGGGGTCTTTTCCCAATGAAAGGACTCAGTGATATCATTGTGGGAAATTGTGTTCTACTTCTAGGAACTAGTCTCTACAACCTACTTCTATATGTACCCTGTATATTCCTTACTGTGTACATTTTGGCGACCACAGTGGGAGACTAGGTCATTAGCTTAGCGCACAATTCATCACATGGACATTGAAAGGTTCACACGCCAGAGCTCAGCCACGCCGTATGGACCGCATCGAGATAGAACAAATGTTGTTCGATATAGAGGAAAACGATCGCCGAGACAAACTCTTTTGGAAAAATTGGCAGCTATCGATCCGTCGCCTGGAGGAAATCGCGAAGAAGGTTTGGATTCGCCCCGATTGAATCATGGGTGCGACTTCGATCAAGACCAAAGATTTCAGACTCCTCAAGGGCGATCGCCAGCTAAACAGTCTGCTAACCAGCCTATGACAGATGAACAAGCCCATATCGCCTTATCGGATGGAAAGTTTACCAAGATGCTCGAAGAAAAGTACGGCCTCGAGACTCAAGCTAGCGCCTACACTAGAACATCACCTATCCCGTCCGAATTCCTGTCCAGACCAATGCCAACCAAGTACAAGACGCCAAAGTTTAGGCTGTTTGAGGGGAGTGGTAATGCGACAGAACACATGCATCGATTTACCATATCGCTTAATGAGTATGCCCAGGACGAGGTCTTATGTATGAGGGAATTCGGGAAAACCCTGACGGGAGACACCTTCACTTGGTATATTTCCCTGAAACCCAACAACATACGGTCATGGGGAGAGATGCAACAGGCGTTCATGCAAAAATTCTACTCCAAACCTGTAAAGATTTCCATTTCTGACTTAGAAAACACCAAACCGCGAAGAGGAGAGAGACTTAAATCGTTTGCGGTACATTTTAGAAGCGAGTCCTTCAAATGTCGGACAGAGGTACCTGAAGAAGAATTATTGAACATCTGTATATCGGTACTTGAGCCTAAAACACGCCAAATGTTAGAGAACGCCCAGATAACCATGTTTGATGATCTTGAGGAATAATTTGCCAGGACTGATGCAACTAATGAGGAGATTGAGGCGGCTGAGAAATCCTGGTCTCATTCGGTCGCCTATGCTAAGGAAGAAGGCTCAGGAGCGCCAAAGAGGCGAGGTCTATAAGGAAGCGACAATAGGCGAGGCAAAAGGAGAGCAGAGCAAGAGCCACCTGATTTCCCATGTTCTTACGAACAGGTGGTTGGCTTGCTAAAATAGTGGATCAAAAATGGTGATATTATCCTCCCAGAACCTAGGAAGGTTCCTACTGATACCGACAAACGTAACCCGCGCTATTGTCTATTACATGGAAGGGTAGATCACCCTACTAGGGAATGTCAAACTTTCAAATGGGCGATCTACAACAAACAACGGAATGGAGAGGTAGATGTCGGAGGCGATAATGGCATACAAGATGACCCGCTGCCAGACCACGGAGTGGCAGCCCTAACTCACGACCCTAGAAAGGGAGAAGGGTGCCCGATGGAGGTAGAGGAAGAGGAAGAAATATATGTTGTATCATCAGGCGGTACGACTGAGCAAATAGCAGAAACGGTGGCGAAGAAACCGCTATTCGCAAACTTCTTCAATGCTTTGGTTTTTGATGTCGCTCAGAGACACCTATCATTGATATTTCTAACCAGAATTGCAGCCAGAGAAGATGTGAGCGCCTACTTGGATAGGAAGTATCCACTGCCTACCAATGTTATAACTTTCACTGAGGAGGACAAGGCCGTGAATAGCGACCATACACGCCCGCTGTATCTTACGGCTAGAGTAAAAAAGGACACTTTCAAGCGAGCATTCATCGATACTGGCGCATCAATCAACTTGATACCCTTGCACATCTTGAAGAGCATTGGTGGGAAGGAAGTGGAAATTAAGAAATTCCAAACAAGGATCCAAGATTTTGGCGGTCTAAGTCAACACACCATCGGTACGATCAACCTAGAAGTCAAAGTCGGTCCAATAAACGCGATCGAGCCCTTTCACGTGATGGACGTTAATACGGCATATCATATCTTATTGGGAAGACCTTGGATACACAAACATGGAGTCGTTTCATCTACTTATCATCAATGCATCAAATTTATCCTCAGGAAAACAAGAGGGTCCGAGCCACCGAGAACCCCTTTCTCGCCGACGAGGCGTGTTATCTTGGCAGCCTTCTTTGATGGTCTGAGCGAGCCAAGCGAGGTGGTAACTCGCATCCACTCAATCCCAATTCCATACTGGGAGACGACCTACCAACAAGGAAGCACCAACCAAGGACGAAAGAAAGACTACGTTGGAGAAGACAAACGACGCTTCCGAAAAGTGTCTCGCCCGGATGGACGTCATGTGTATCGCTTATAGCAATTAACCGGGGAGGCCCCAACAGCAGAAGTTAACATCGCAGAAGCGATGGAAACTTTGAAAGTTGAGGACGTCCCACACGCCTGGGAAAGAATGACGAAGAACGCGCCACCCAAACATGATGAAGCAACACAGAAGGTCAACTTGGGGACCAAAGAGGACCCAAAATGGATTGAACTCGGAGCGGCCCTGACAGAAGAGGAAAGTTGTGAGTTACACGAGTTACTGAAATAGTACAAGGACGTTTTCGCTTGGTCCTACGAAGATATGGCAGGAATAAACCCTGCCTTGGTCTGTCATGAACTAAAAGTCAACCCAAGCAGTAAACCCATATGGCAACCCCGAAGCAAGTTCCACTATGAAACTGAAGCACAGATAAAAGCAGAAGTAACGAAGCTACTGGAAGCAGGGTACATTAAACCCGTACATTATCCAACATGGCTTGCGAACATTGTACCTGTAGAAAAAAATAACGGAACCATTCAATGCTGCGTAGATTTCCGAGATCTGAATCGTGCTTGCCCCAAAGATGAATTCCCCCTCCCCAACATCGACATTACAGTGGATGCAACGTGTGGGTATGACATGTACAAATTCATGGACGGGCACAGTGGTTACAACCAAGTCAGAATGAAAGAAAGCGATGCAGCCAAGACGGCGTTTTCCACTCGTATAGGAAACTTTTACTATGTTGTCATGCCTTTCGGTTTGAAGAATGCCGGGGCGACTTATCAACGGGCGATGACTTCCATTTTCCACGATATTAATCATGAAATTGTCGAAATTTATGTGGATGACCTTGTGATTAAAGCGAAGAAGCGAGAAGAATTCGCCCAACACCTCCACCACCGAGTTCTCCAAATGATGTCGAAATTTTAATCTAAAGATGAATCCGGCCAAATGTGTGTTTGGAGTCACTAAGGGGAAATTCTTATGGTATCAAGTCACCAGCAAAGGGATTGAAGTCGATACTGCTAAAGCCGAAGCCATCATTTCGATGCCACCACCGAAGAACAAACAAGAACTTCAAAAGCTGATAGGCAAAGTTTCTTATGTAAGACGCTTCATCCCGTGATTGGCAATGGACCTAAATCACTTCTTCCCAATGCTTAAAAAGATGCGCGGTTTATATGGGAGGCGGAGCAACAAGAGGCTTTTGACAAATCAAAAAATGGCTTACCCACCCGCACGTCTTACGCCCGCCCATAAAAGGAGAACCGATGTATGATTATAGAACTTGATGCATGTAAATTATCTATATCCTTAAAAAAATTATGATGCGCCCTTCTTTTTCTTTCCAAACGCACCACCACCGTATTACAAGTTCCTAGCTTCCTACCAGCAAATTGAAGATCTTCGCATTCCTTTTTTCTTTATTTAAGCCCATTCTAATTAAGGAAGGTACTACCCGATATAAATAGTATAAATATACGTGTTGTTAGCATCTCTTCTCCACGACAAATAAAAAACCATAAAATTATAGTTTCATTCTTCTCCACGAAAAAAAAAAAACCTAAAATTATAGTTTCATTCTTCTCTCTTTCAACAAGCATGAATAAAGAAGAAGAAGAACATGGTGTCGAACTACCACCTCGAGCTATTGTACGAGATCTCGCTCTCATCTTCCAACATTACAACCGGTGTATAAATTCAGGTGTGTATCTAAGTTATGGAATTCTCTATTTTCCGACGACTCATCTTACATGAAGAAAATATTTAACAGTGTCCCATGGATCTTCATGTATGATCCTTAAAGGCGTACAAGTCCAACTCTATCTAGAACAATGCCGAAAATTCATAAATCGTCATGATGGTTTATCCTTTAGATTCCTCTTAGATACGGATCCATTCAAAGCACAAAAATTAGAAAAAGTATGTCTCATAAGTTCATGTAGTAATGGTTTAGTGCTTTATTCAGCGAGACAAAGCGAGATCGTTATTCATTTGAGCCGCTTGATCCTAGGTTATACTACGTATGCAATCCCTAACCAAACAATGGGTCTCCCTCCCTCCCGACCGCAAAGAAATAATGGTTCTGAGAAATTTTACTACTGCACTGAATTGTTATATGATGCCTCACTTAGTTATTGTAACTACAAGGTGGTTCATATCGATCTTGACTATGTTCCTCATATGCGCAATAGAAATAACGTCTTTAACTTCCACATCTTTTCTTCTGACACCGGTACATGGAAAACGTCTCAAGTTCCAATTCCTGATCCAGCATGGCATGGTTTTTATGAAATGGTAATTCGTCATGGTGTCTTGTATTGGACGTCTCAATTAGGTAAAATGAGTCACAAGATCCTCATAGCTTGTAGTCTAGAAAACATAGAATCTGGCAGTGACCAATGCAGGTCAATCGCTCTTCCTAAACGGGGGTGTAGTAGTTTTTTTGGGGAGTCGAAGGCTCCATCTACTGTGGTATTATCTATAATAAACACGATTACAATTCCACTCCGAAGATGAACACACACGTTACAAAGCATTTCTCGATGTGTGGCTGCTTGAAGATGATTACACTAATGGAGGATTAAACTGGAAAATAGTGCACAATAGTATTGAAATAAAGGGTTACAGATCATCCCTCTTCCTCGAGGCCATGTATATCAATCCGGTGGATCGAAATGTTATCATCATGGTTGACCAGGGCTGCTGCCTTGCTTACAACATCGAACTCTAACATATGAAGTTCTACGTGGTTGCCCTATTCCAACAAAAATCGAAGATCACGAGTTACGACCAATTCTGATCACACCCAAGCCAACAGTGATTCCTTTCTTGGATGTAGATAAGACGGTAAACTCAACCTTTGTATAAAGAGCACGATGATATCCTCGATCTGCACCCAAAAGCTTAGTTGGAGCGGTATATGTTGTTCCTACGGTTTCAACTTGCAACAAGTATTGCATTGTGTTCTTTCTCTTTTTTCTAGTCAGCTGCGCTGGAGTAAGATTTCTACATGACTCCATGCATATTGTTAGAACAAAGTATTAAAAATGCTAAGAGTTCAAAGGACGATTAAAAATATTGTTGTAGGAGTATGATTTAAGTTAATGGTTTGGTACGAAGTGAACCTTGGAATGACATGGGTTCCTCTTCCAAAGCGGGAAGAGATTTCACCGTCCACGTCATGGAGCGTGAAGTCACATCCGGCACCTCTTAGAGTTTTTCCAATGGCATGTCACTAGCTACAACAAAACATGCTTTCGATCACATGCTATAGATCACAATTTAAGAAAGTCCATTATGTTTTTATAGGTAAAACTTAAAGATGATAGATTTTTTGGTGCATGTGATCTATTAGGAATATACCTTCCCATATATCTCATGCATAGTACAAACTGTGATCTTAATATTGACATTTGACCACTATCTAAACTACTTTGTGGTTTAAAATATGTCCATCTGAAAAAAACACGACTAAGTTTGACCGGGCCCAGCCTTATCTACTCAAACAAATCCACTTAGAACAAATCGGGTTCATTCTTCATTTCTCTCTCATCTCCCATTTCTCTCTGCAGAAAATCCGACGAAAAAAATTAAACCCTAGACTTTGATTTCACGATCCATATCAAGAGATTTCGAACCCTAAACTTTCGATTTTTTCTTTAACATTGTAATTTCATTTGTTTTTAATCATAATCAGCCGTGTTTATACACTCCGGATTTCATGGAGAATTGAATTTGGCTTCATTTAGAATGTCGAAGGTTAGGGTTTCAAATTTGATCATCATCGAACAAAACGTTTCTGAGGTAAATTTTCAAATATATCTCTTAATCTCTGAAAATCATTGCGATTCTCTAATATATTCGATCCCAATCTAGCTTTTTCATTTTCGCTTAGGTTGTATTACGGATTTTCTATTTACTTTGAATGATTTGAAACTACAATGGTATCGCTGAGAAATATAATGGGCATTCTGACTCTTTGATTTCATTGAATTTGGATAAATCCGCTGTAAGATCTCCACTACGCATCACAAATAATTCCAATCTAATATCTTGATGTACTTCAATTGAGAGTATGTTAATTGCTATATGATAAATTATGTTTGTGTGAATAATGTAATGGATACTTGCTGAAAGTTCTATAGTTGCGTGCTATATTAGAAAAGCGATGAAGTTCCGTATTTTTGTTTCACCACCGTACTAATTTCTACGAGACTATTTGAGTAATGCTGCTCTTTGAATATCAGGTACCATGGGATAGAGTTTGGATCCTCTATCTTTACACTCTGACTCTTGGTAAGTAATTGTGTTGTATTTTCTTTAGGTGCTGTTTTTATTTTGTTTCTCTTGATTCATGCTCCGAATTACGTTGATTTGGTTAAATCTGCTAGCAGTGTATCTAAATAACTAGATACTTTGATACATATTCTTATCTAGTCACAAACCGGGAAGTTCGATTCATATTTTCCCTGTGTCTACTTGAGGATTTTATATAAATCTATCTACTTGAGGATTCAGTTTCATAAGGTTGGAGAACCATGTCTGTTAAGTTAAGTTAGTAATTATCATGTTTGAAATATTTCATAAGTAGTGTGCGTGCTACTCGACTGTTTATGCTTCTAAAGCTATTCTGTATTTTCCTAGCTATGATTCATTTATCCTGATACGCAAATCTTGAATGTCTCTTATTATATGTTGTGCTAGATTGTCGTTCCTAGTCTTGGTTTCTCTATATTGACATATGTTGGTTCTGATGACAGGTCAGTAAATCTTGATACGGCAAAGCGTGTTATCCTAGACGCTGAGGTAGATTATCCCGCAGCTTGCAATACTATAGAAATTTGACTCATATAGAGAAATAAGACTCATTTATCCTGTGCTGTTATAGCAGTCTCATTGTTCACATCTCTTCTTTTAGAGAGGAAATTATTGTTTGTTTCTGGTTCTAATGTGAAATCCAAAGCTGTTTTATCTTTCATTTTTGTCAAAAGTTCGATGTGGTGCAACTGTTCATCTTTGTTTGTTTCTTTTGTTGAGAATCATTAAGAAAACACTTGACCTCACGGGACTTTTCTCCCACAGTTGAGGCTTTCCAGAAAGCTCTTACTGAGCATCGTAATCCTGATACATCGAATAATCTCAACAAGGACAAGAAAGCCAAGAAGCAATACTAGAGCACCAAGGGTAACTTTTGATTTTGTATTGAAATATTTACATATCATTGTTAGCTGATAGGACGCATATCGCCTACTAGAGTTTCATAGAAAAAAATGAAAGCTTTTATTGTTTTTGTAGTATATACTTGATAAACGAGTACATGTATACTTGTATAAAATCTTGTAGTTTCATAAAGATTGAAATCCTTCCATTTCATGATGCCACTGGGTTGATTCTACTTGTAGTGCTTCGGGAAATAGCCTAATGGAGCCCGTTCTTTGTAATGGTGATTGGTGAATGATCTCCTCATTTTCTTTTTTATGTTGTGTTTATTTTCCTCTCTATCATTCTGATACAGTTGAACCAGAAGCATATGAAGGTACTAGGAACTTTTTGCTTATAAATTTTAGAAAGATTTGGTCGATCTACACTATGGTCTTGCTTAATCAGAATTAGTTTTCCTTTAGCTTTATAGGACAAATTAGAGACAAATCTTGCTAGAAGAGTGGAACATTGTTTCTCAGAAAAATTCATCACAGCTAGAAGTCACTGAGAAAATCAAGAAAACCCACCCACAAACCTGAAATCTAATGATGTTTGTTTTCATCGAAGCCTAGGATGTCATGAAGAAAGCTGCCGTTTGAACAATTTCTGCCTTCAAGTTCAGTTATGATTAAGAAAAATCGGTTACTTTTTTATATGCTCATTTAGGCGGGTGTCATGAAGAAAGCTGTCGAAGCTAGAACTGTGAACGGTATGCG
This sequence comes from Papaver armeniacum, assembly GCA_023531295.1. NCBI lineage: Eukaryota > Viridiplantae > Streptophyta > Magnoliopsida > Ranunculales > Papaveraceae > Papaver > Papaver armeniacum. The sequence continues at coordinate 9,461 of JAJJWW010002570.1, forward strand.
CCTGGAGATAATGAGGGTCCTTAATGATCCATACCAGGCAGGCAAATCCAGCTCATATGCAGCACGAGATAATGATGATTTCATATATCATCTTTGTTAGATTGACAGATGCTCCTCATATCGTAATCCCCCTCTTTTATTCCTCAGTGATCCAACAAATGCCAAGATACATATATGATTCTTACTGATTTCTTTTTTGCCAACTGACTGTTTTAGGCAAGAAGATGATGAATTGGATGAGTTAAGTGCAAGTGTGCAAAGAGTTGGAGGTGTGGGGCTTACCAAACACGAAGAACTTACAGGACAGGTAGAGTTTCTGATTGTCATTCCTTTTGTAAGGCTGAACTACTGTCTTGTTTGTTGGAATTTTAAGATTCTAGGTTACTGAAGTCGCACAATTGTTGTTCAGCATTAGAGATTGTTAGATTTTTTTAGTGGAAATTGTCTCTTAAGATTGCCTTCCCCTGCAGTCACAAGTCTTGTTAAATTTTTTTATAATTTCATATGTTATTTGAGTATTGATAGTCGCGTTATAATAAATTTTTATTGTTATATCCTGCAGTAGGCTTTTGTTGCATTCCTTTTGTCCAACCAACACATGTCCTGGACAAGGAGTAGTAAAAGGAGGATCGAACAAAGCCCCAGGCTGCATCACCGGTAATTCACCAACCGCGGGAGCCTTGTCAATCGCAGGAGGCCTTTCAGAAGGAGTCACCACAATAGCCATATTGACTGGAACCTGCTCAGGATGGATCTCAAGAGGAGCCGACTCAACTATAACAGGCACTGCTTCTCTTATATTCCTTCCAACATTTATTTCGCTCTGGGTGCTAATTTCCATCACGACCCCGTCAACAAGATCACTAAGGGAAGCGCCTTGTTCAACCGAACTTGCATCATCTCTGTCATGGTCAGAAAAAGGAGCGGTTTCTCCAGACTTCTCAGCATGAAGGTCAGTACCGCCAGACTTCTCAGCATGAAGATCAGCACTGTGAGACTTCTCGAAGATGAAGGTCGATGCGCCGGACTTCTCAAAGATGAAAATCACGCGGACTTCTCATCATGAAGATCGCACCGCGGACTTCTCAAAGATGAAGACCAAGACATTACCGGCTTTCTCATTTTGAATGCGCGCCAACCTTGTGAAGACATTCTCTTTCGAAATTCCCTGATTTCAAGCAAGGATCGTTTTTAGAAGAATTTACACTGGAAAGATGAAAGAACCGAAGGGAAAAGATTTAAATACCTGCATATTGGAGGAATTGAGGACTACCGGACCGCATGCTTGCCTCTTAGGTCTCTCTCCTACTTGGGGACTGCAATCCTCAGCTCTGGTCCGTTTGGCTGGGAGCGGCTTCAACCGGAAATGTTTCGTCAAGACGTCAGAAGATGGTTCACCACGGGGATCTGTCACAACACTCTCCGAAAATTTCTGAAAAACCAGCAGTTGTCTCCTCCAAAATTCCTTATACTTATCGGTTACCACTGGGTTTCTCCCAATAGGCCAGAAGGGAAGGCTCACCCGTTCCGAAAACACGTCAGCATTAAGAATATTCGGGAGGAATTCTCTCGGAACCCCTGGTGGACGGATAAATGGAACACCCTGATCAAACCCCATTTGATGAGCCGCCCTGTCAATATTGTACGGAGTCACAAGTAAATTCTTCGTTGAATAAAAACGGACATATCTCGGGGATGCACTGCGCATGTAAACAATTTCCCGGATCTCATAGTCTTAACATCAAGACGCAACACAACATCGGGGCCATCGAAGCAATAGCAAAAGTCTTTGGTGAACAACGGAAGGATGGACCGGCCCCCATGGACGGAAATCTACGAAGACACATTGTCAAATGCGTCCACAAGTCTCGCACCGGCTCGGGGGCGCTTCTTATTCAGCGGAGTATTCTCGAGCCACCGTACAAGTTGGTGAGCAAATTTGTAGGGGTAGGAGCATAGCTTTTGAAGTGTTCCCATAAGAATGCCCGAAGAAAAGCGAAGTGAACGTGCGATTCCACCTTCTTGTACCCGTTAGAAACATGCATGTCCATTGCTAAGGCGTCCGGATGAGAATACATCGATCCAAGGAACAAGGCACCCGGGGGAAGAACTTTACCTTTTGCCGACCTTATAGCAATCTTGACAAGGTCACCTCTAATGGTTTTCTTTCCGAACCATCGTCGAACATATCTCTGGATAGCCATAAAGACAGAACGCAATCACACCGAGCTCATTTTCCAACTCTTGATCCGGCTCTGGGTCTACTGGAGACCACTCCGACACCCACCAGGTGTAAAAGCATATTGTATCTTTTTTCTCCTCCTTGTCCAAATTGTCGAATTCCGCCACCTTTTGAAGTATAGCATCATAGTCACGTTGCTCCGTATCAGAGAGATCGTAAGAAAGACTTCCGGCAACAGGCAGGTTCATTAATGCAGCTACACTCTCCAGGGTAATAGTCATCTCTCCCCATCTAGATATGGCTGTATGAGTAGAAATACGCCACCGAGAAATGAAGGTAATCAAACCCGCGGCGTCTTTCTTAATTTCAAGAGCAGCAGATGCCATGACCGCATTAAGGATTTGCGCCGAAAGAAAATTATCTTTAATGCCCTTATTACTCAACATGCGTCTCATCCATCCTTCATAAGAACCCGGTGGAGTATGGCAAATCTTGAAGTCAATAGGGGAAGGCGGATATTCATTTCTCTCGAGACAAAATCTCACCACAAGTCTTTGAAGAAGAAAACGGATCGGCCTCCATATTTTCTCGAATCGGAAAGAAGAACTATCTTATGAGAAGGATGCCTTGGTGTTTGGAAAAGGCAAGGTGAACAACTCATCATCAATGTTCGGCATATCTTTGAAGCCTGTCAACACTTCCCGACTTGGTACCAGCATTATCTCCGGAAGACATCTCGACAGGAATTCTTTTCTTCATTCCATAATGAAATAAAAGACATGAGTTAGAACTTGTATGAAAAGCACATGAGAGATGTAGTCACACGGCAAGACACAACTCACATCAGAGCACACAAAACCGGTCCAAACACTGGCTTAAGTCAGGCACAAGTTTCAGTCCGGTATTGATTTCAAGTCAGGTGCAAAGTTTCAGTCTGGTATTGATTTCATTCCGGTACAACTTTCAGTCTGGTATTGATTTCAAGTCAGGTGCAAAGTTTCAGTCTGGTACAAGTTTCAGTATGGTATTGATTTCAAGTCAGGTACAATCCGGTACAACTTTCAGTCTGGTATTGGTTTCAAGTCCGGTACGAGTTTCAAGTTCGGTGTAAGTTTCAATCAAGCGTATATGAGTAAGACCCACGTTCCGGCATACACGGCGGGCCCGCGTTCATTCTCATGCATCATAACACGATTTTCTTTATTTCATGGGAATCGTGCATGCGAGATTTCAAGCCAAGGTTTTTCCTTTTCAAGATACAACCTAAAAGCTAGGTTTTGCATGTAATGGTGGAGAGACTAAGCATATGCACATCTTACCAAAGGTGTTTACCTAGCAAGCTACCAAACAAAAAAAAAAAAAAAAAAAAAAAAAGGACCGAGACTCACCTTGGACGGACGGACGACAAAACGGCAACGATTAAGCAACAAGCTCCGTGGACAAGACAGCGACGGTTGGCGCGCGGCAAAGAAGGTTGTGGACGAGAGCAAGCGAACAAAAAAAAATTCGTGAGAAAAGAAAAAGGGTTTTGTCTCTTTTATAGACAAAAATTAGAAGAATCCCAATAGAAGAAGGATTCCTCCCTTATTTGGTTTCCTATTTTGATTCAAATACCCAAAGAAAGAAACCGGCCCCACCAAGGATTCCATACAAGCGTGACGGCGTGGGAAACTAGCGGTCACCAACACTCTTCCGGGTAAACTCCTTTTATCTTGTCTTTCTCACATATGTATGTCACCATCTCATGCCTACCACACAATAGTGTAACCATTATGTGCTAGGCGGGGGACTTAATGTTGATGGTGGATTTTCGTTTAAGGTTAAATTTGTAAAAACCCGAAAAATCATGCGCGACATCTTGTAAAAGATAAAGCCATTTATAAGTGTTGGATACTCCCTCACTTAATTCACCAAGAATGGAGCATGTAGCAACAATCCCATTCTCGTGAATACATGAAATTCCTCCGGGTTGGAGCATGTGGCAACAATCCCTTCTGTGAATTTCATATCGGCCTTGTATTTCGAGTACTCATTATCGGTGTGGCATGACGACTCGAGTGTTACTCTTACGGAATAACACGAACCTCCAAGCACTATAATGAAACCATGTACGAAATACCCGTACAGGCCGATTCTCGGTGTGTTATACTGCCAGAGCCCCTCTCGGTGTGTTATACTAGCCCGATTGAGCATCCGGACCGACAGTATCGGTCCGGATATGATCTCGATCGCGATCATCCAACTCCATAAGCATGATTGGATGACCCCGGATCAATTCCATCACCCCCAAGCGGTATGGAATACCCACGGCCGACCCCGCATGGTCGGCCATTGGCCTTTGCTTGCCAAAAGACGTTCATACCAAGCATTATGGACGGAAAACCCTAAATAAGGGTTTGCGGCATATTACATGTGTCGCAAAAACAGTCTCAACCATCCATCTTCGCAGGTATAGATGGAGGGTGTAGATGTAGACTCAAAGGGCCCAGAGCATGTCAACACGATCACCGTGGGCCCGCCTACACACTTGACCAATCGGTCAAGACCAATAATGTTTGGCCGTGACAGAATCGTCACCCAAACAAGAAGTGGCGCACGGCTTTTGAAAGCCAAAATTAGGGTTTCAAATCATCACGCGCGTCCATCTTCTCCGAGCACGAATGGAGGGTCACAGATTGGATTAAGCAAGGGCCGGTCATACCAGCATGACCAGCGTGCGCCCATCTACCTCCTCATGCGATCGGCCAAGGCATTCCATGCCCGGCTAATCCAAAACGCCCGCCCAAACATGCGTGGTTACACTTCCCAAATTGCAAACTGATCACGACCACTCAACTTCACCGGATGATTTGAATGGCTTAGATCACGTTTTCATGGGATAGTCAGGTATAGGTGTGGACACCAGCCTACCACCTACACACTGGTATGATCGACCAAGACCGACCAAGATGAGTCGTCTTGGAACGCACGCCCAAAACCGGGGATGCCATGCGGTTTCCAACTCCTTTGCGGCAATGGATTTCGCCGCAAACCGATCTCAACCACTCAACTTTGCCTAGGTCGGGGGTGGCCTAGATCGCTCCTTCTTGGGAAAGTGAGATATGGACGTGCATACCGGCATCTTTGTCTACACACATGCCCCGGTCGGTCCTCTCCAAAGCCTTTCCCATGCTTGGTTTTGACCAAGTCAAGAGTGATGCTTGCGCACCTCTTCAAAAACCCTAATATTCATTAACGGTCGCGAGATGAGTGTCTCAAAGATCATCTCATCCGTCCAACTTCACCCGACTTGGTTATACAACCCCTGGTCGGGAGCTATTTAGTCGGTGAGGCGTCATTACCCATCACTTTACCACACTATAATGCGATGCACATAAAATACACGCGATACTTCACAAGTATCGACTTCTGAATAACACAAGTTATTCAATTGACGATTACATGCTATCTTTCGTGGATCCACGATCCACACATTCCGAGACATCAATCATGTCACAAGGCGGGGATACATACCGGGGTATTGGTGCGGCGGTTTACGGCGTGCGGCGTGCAACGCGCCATCACAAGAACGTGTCGGGAAGTCATGGACGGTTAGAGATGAACAGGGAGAAGTGGGCAAGACCGGTCGACGCACAACTCCACTACTCCATCACTCCACTTCCTCCACTTCCCACGAGAGACGTGAATGAGGCTCAATGACTTGTATAAATAGGTTCTCCGCCCTATTTCAAACAACAACACAAGTTCAGACGAGAGACGAGAAAATCAAGTGTTAATACAAAAATCGTATTCAAACACTCGAGCCTACTTGCATCAACCGCAAGCCTGCTCACATTTGCATTACAAGTCATAAGCAAGCCAACACCTTCACAATCTCAACACCTTCTTCGCTTCCCTCCCTAAGATCAACCCCATCTCCTTCACTTTGTGACCGAAACAAGTCCGGAACGGCCATTTCTTGGTTTAGGCCGGACTTGCACGCATTGATCTCTCGAATCTACAAGCACTCACCGCGCAAATGCATTTGTTTAAAGGTTTAAATTTATTCCTCATCCACACCCCAAATTACCAAATTCTGCAGGAGTAGTTTTCACCCATCAACATGCGTCTACCAAAACGAAGACGTGCGACGATAAACGACCACCCTTCCATCCTAGATGCAAATCCTAGCCGTCCAAGGTCGCCAAATAACGCATGGTAACCTTTGGCCCAAAACCCTAGTTTTGGCCATGCCAAACCGCGCCAAGGCATACCATACCACATGTGCCAATGGCATGCCAACCACCTTGCCGCGCCACACCATACCGGCCTTCTCTATGCGGCTACCAAAACGAAGGCCTGCAATAATCAACGGCCACTTTTTCATCTAAGGTGCAGATCTTAGCCGTCCAAGGTTACCAGCCAACGCATGATAACCTTTGGCCCTAGTTTAGTCGTGCCTAAACAAAGCCAAAACCCTAACTTTTGGCCGCGCCTTAACTAAGCCATATTAAAGCCATACTCGATCATGCTTTCATGTCACTGGCTACCAAACGAAGGGTTGCAATAATCAACGGCTATGTTTCCTCTTAAGATGCAAAATCTTGACCGTCGAAGGTCACCACCGAGCCGGCAAGTCTCCCAAGCTCAACTCACCGGACAACAAGAACGTGATACATGTTTTCCACGAAAACACTCGAGACATCAACGCATGTCACAAATGGGGGGATGATCATTGGGTATTGGTTTGGCGGTTTACAGCGTGCGGCGTACACTACGCCCGTTATAAGAAAGTGTCATAAGGATGAGGCGGTTAGTAAATACATGGGGTAATGGTGAAACGCTTTCTTTTATGGAACATCAATTCCAGGCGTTACCGGTTACCACCTCCTCCCATTTACTCACCCGTTTTCCATTTCTTAATGAAACCAGAGTACGTTTCACTTTGACTTGTATAAATATGCATTACCTATTTCCACCGAACAACAAGTTGAGTCGGAGCATACAACACTCGAGAAAACATTTGCTAGCTCTCCATCTCGTGAGCTTCCACTTTCCGATACAAGTCGTAAAACAAGTACTCTTCCGTAATCAACTATTCTCGGTCTCAACACTTTCTTCGCTTCCCTCCCCAAAACCAACCCTTCTCCTTCACTTTGTGACCGAAGCAAGTCTGGAACGGCCATTTCTTAGTTTAGGCCGGATTTGTAAGATTGATCTCTCGAATCTAAAGTACTCCCTTGCAAAAGGACGTTGTTTAGGGTTTAAATTCGTTTTCTCACCCACACACCCGAAATTACCAAAATCAGCGAGAAATCGTTTTCACCCTCAAACAATTGGCGACCACGGTGGGAGATCAATCTCTCGGTTGAAATATCGATTTCCAAATTGTCGATATCACCTTTCACTTACAAATCCAACATGGTGGAACTCAGATCCGGATCATCTGTCGAGAACACCAACGTAGAATTTGTCCCTGGTGTTAACGCTACTTCTAACAACATCACTACGCCACCTATTGACCCTAGTAACACCGAAAGCACTCCTTCAGGTGTAACACCGCCGATCACCAGGGCCAGAGTCGCTGCCGCCTCTAATGTCCCTACGCAACTTGCTAATCCCGGCAAGACGGGAAAGCGCTCCTTCAGCGCTACGCTACCGTCAACCTACCGCTCCTAACGCTTCATCAAGCATGACGCCTCCAACCGCCACTAAGACTCCAACTGCCCCACCAACATGACGAGAAATCGGAGGAACCAGAGGAAGCCGACCCCATATCACCATCGTTGATTTGATGGAATGGCAGGAGGTTCTCGCTAGAGCCCAGACGGATATGGTTTCGACACAGAAAAAAGTACTCGTCTTTCTCAAAGCCCTGAAAAAGCGGCTGCCGCGTGAGTCACGCCCTCCAGAGCCGTTTAGAAACGCCTCCAACACCCCCGACGCTAGCACCTCGGCGGAACGCGTCTCTGCGGACGAGGAGATTCGTGCCAGAACCCTATTGGAAAGAAGTCAGCTGTCTAATTTTGTTACACGAGAGGATGTGGAGCAACTTCTCTAGAATCGAATCAAGAATGATGAAATAGGCATGCATCAAAGATCAACCTCGTTACCCATCTGAAATACAAAGAATTCCCCTTCCAAGAGGAATTCTTTGTATTTCATATGGGTAAGAGGATACTTGTGACGGACCGAAAAATTACGCCTGTGGCGCGTTGCCCCGCAGGCAGTAATCTCCCGGTGCGTCATGATGAAGCTACGATCCGGGCCTTTAAATCTAGGCAAATGCACGTTCAATTGCCCTTGCAAGCATGCTCGTGGAGCATGATGCAGCTAACTTAGCTTCCACACCGTTCCTACTTACCCTTGTTCCGCAAAGGGTTTATTAAGGAAAGCAAAAACTTGCTTAATACGGCTTAAAACGGCCTTTTGAGGCTCTAAACGATGGAATTTGGCTAAATTTTGGTGACCATTCAACATGTCTTGATCTTTGGGCCGTTTCCCATCAAAATGGACTCCTCTTGAGCTAAATTACGAAATTCCGGTTTTTCGCCTCCGGATAGGCTATAGCTTGCTCGTATAGCTTGATAGGAAGTATGAGCATCCACTTGCTGGCATGCAACTAAGCCTCATCAAGTATGGCCACAATCATCTCTGGCGTCGAGCTACCTTGCTTAGATGATATGAGGGGCCAGAATGTCACAATCATCTCCGATTAGATGATATGAGCGACAAAGTCTTTGGACCGGCAATCCGCAACTCATCTGGGCCGCCTACGTACCCTTCCCTACTCTAAAGGGATCAAGCACAGACCGTAGTTCATCCCGAAGGGACAAGCAACTTATTCCAACTCATTTGTCAATAATGGAAATGGCCTAGTCCGTATAGGCCATTCCGTCGGAATGCATCCAAGTAATGCATGTTTGGTCCGCAATATGGCATAATGATGCCTAAGCATCAAATGCCCTCTTCGCGAGGCTACGCAACTATAAATGAGCCTTAGGCATCATTTATACTCTTCCGGCCAAGCTATGAAGCTTACTTGGTGCATAGTCCGCATATGCACCATCAACCAACTACCCTCCCTATATATGTTAATTTGAAATTTTTAGAACTCAATTTGGGGGACCAAAAATATTTCATCAACTCCCGTTTACTATTCATGGCGTTTGCCATGTATTTTCCCGATATCCGGCCATGTTGGCCGTACTCTTGCTAACTCAATGTCCGCCATGTTGGCCGTCCTCTCTCAACCGGATGTCCGGCCATGTTGGCCGTACTCTTCCAAGGTCATCTACCCAACTAACCTAATGCATCATTTGATTCAAGATTGGCTCACCATATATGGTCCAGGGCCAAATGCATCTCACCATGCAAAGGAAGCTTTGGATGAAGCTTCATCACAAGCAAATGGCGCATCTTTTAGCATGCGCCATGCTAAAAACACGGGGTGTTACATTATCACACCCTTCAAAGAATTTCGTCCCCGAAATTCAAAACCAAAGCTATTGTGGACAATCTCTTCGAGTTGGATTTCCTAAGCAAAAGTCCCATACCAGAAGCTCAGAAATCACGGGTTTCTTCAAGTTGTCATGAACAACAATTTAGACCTTCTGAGCACATGTCCCATACCACCGCCCAGAATCCAAAAAGTGCCCACAACAAAACCAAGAATCGCAATTGGCCGGTGCCAAGAGGATATCTCGACAAGGTATCCTAGATAGCATCCCATACTACCACCCAGAATCCCTAAGGTTCACAAGTTGAAAGATGTCATCGAAATGACAAGACAAAACTCAACGCAACACCGTGAGGACCAATCTCTAATGCCGGTGCAGGTTGGATGCAAGCCACCGCCCACGACGGATTCACGGTTGCCACTCGTAAGTGGGATGCTAGCCGGGCGACAACGCACACCCTTGGCCGGTGCCAACGTGTGGGGATGATCGGTCCCATTGTCTACCCACCGTCCCAGACGGTCTTCCGGATGCTCGTAAGTGGGGTGCCACAGAGACACGGCAAACTCACGGTACTTATACAAGCTCAACTCGATTTGTAAAGTAAGCGCTCGGCTCAGTTACAAACTCTTTCCCGCGCGAAGTTGGCCTACTCTCCAACTTTAAGTTTCCATCAAGGAAAATACTCGCCAATGAGTCCACTCCGCACAAGTCCCTAGAGTTTTCGGAACTTGCTCTCGATACCATCCGTGGGACAGAAAAATTATGCCTTTGGCGCGTTGCCCCGCAGGCAGTAATCTCCCCGGTGCGCCATGATGAAGCTACGATCCGGGCCTTTAAATCTAGGCAAATGCACGTTCAATTGCCCTTGCAAGCATGCTCGTGGAGCATGATGCAGCTAACTTAGCTTCCACACCGTTCCTACTTACCCTTGTTCCGCAAAGGGTTTATTAAGGAAATCAAAAACTTGCTTAATACGGCGAAAACGGCCTTTTGAGGCTCTAAACGATGGAATTTGGCTAAATTTTGGTGACCATTCAACATGTCTTGATCTTTGGGCCGTTTCCCATCAAAATGGACTCCTCTTGAGCTAAATTACGAAATTCGGGTTTTTCGCCTCCAGATAAGCTATAACTTGCTCTTTATAGCTTGATAGGAAGTTTGAGCATCCACTTGCTGGCATGCAACTAAGCCTCATCAAGTATGGCCACAATCATCTCTGGCGTCGAGCTACCGAGCTTAGATGATATGAGGGGCCAGAATGTCGCAATCATCTCCGATTAGATGATATGAGCGACAAAGTCTTTGGACCGGCAATGCCGCAACTCATTGCGGCTGCCTACGTACCCTTCCCTACTCTAAAGGGATCAAGCACTGGACCGTAGTTCATCCCGAAGGGACAAGCAACTTATTCCAACTCATTTGTCAATAATGGAAATGGCCTAGTCCGTATAGGCCATTCGTCGGAATGCATCCAAGTGATGCATGTTTGGTCCGCAATATGGCATAATGATGCCTAAGCATCAAATGCCCTCTTGCGAGACTACGCAACTATAAATGAGCCTTAGGCATCATTTATACTCTTAAAGCTAAGCTATGAAGCTTACTTGGTGCATAGTCCGCATATGCACCATCAACCAACTACCCCTCCCTATATATGTTAATTTGAAATTTTAGAACTCAATTTGGGGGACCAAAAATATTTCATCAACTCCTGTTTACTATTCATGGCCGTTGCCATGTATTCTCCCGATATCCGCCATGTTGGCCGTACTCGCCAACCCAATGTCCGGCCATGTTGGCCGTCTCTCCTGACCGGATGTCCGGCCATGTTGGCCGTACTCTTCCAAGGTCATCTACCCAATCGACCTAATTCATCATTTGATGCAAGATTGGCTCTTGGCCAATGTAGCTTCCAACCAATGCCATATTGGCCTTAGCCAATATGCATATGCGATGTGCCTTACTTGGCACCATATATGGCCTGGGGGCCAAATGCATCTCACCATGCAAAGGAAGCTTTGGATGAAGCTTCATCACAAGCAAATGGCGCATCTTTTAGCATGCGCCATGCTAAAAACACGGGTGTTACAATACTCCTCTCCTCAATTCACCCTGTACGATGGCACCGGAAATGCACGTGAGCATGTCTCTCGCTTCTTGAGTCCCTAGGAGAACATGAATACAATCACGTTCTTCGTCCGGGGAGTTTTCGAAATCGCTTACCGGAAGAGCGTACACATGGTACAACAACATCGCGCCAAACAACATCCCCAACTGGGGTGGCATGGTTACCGCATTTTACAAGAAGTACTTCTTTGTGCCTGAACAAGTTACCTTCTCGGACCTAGGAAGGATGTACCAACGGGACAACGAACATCCAAATGATTTTGTTAAGAGACTCGGGGTTCAAGCACTAGGACTGTCATGACCCAAACATGGTCGAGCAGCAATGTATTTGGTGAATTCATGCATCAATGGTATGGCTCCAATTTACCGCGCCTTGATAGAGAACACTGCGTTCCGGACATTCTCAGGAGCTCCATGAGGCTGCTAGGCGATCGCAACGACGACACCATCATTATTAGAAAGAGCTAGACCAACCGAGAGCCGAAGACGTGCGCGAAACTCGGGAATAGACGATCTCATCAACAAGCAAGATAACGTGGTCCCTCCTCTCGTGAGCGTAGTAAACGATGGAGGAAAAAGGAAGGCCCTTGTTGTAGACCAATAGCCTAAACGCAAAGCACCAAAGACGACGAACAACTCCGCCACGGAAGGGCGCCGCTAAAGATCCCATGCGTCATCACGAAGTCAAGGAAATACCCTGGATTTCCCGTTTCCCATTGGGGAGGTGATTAATCTCTTAGAAACATGGATTCAACATGATGTTATCGGACTACCATCTCCCAGGACTCCCACCGACCGAGGTCGAGATGGCAAACCCATCGCCACTACCACGGATTTGTTCACCACCCAACCCGGTGATTGCAACGGATGAAGCATATCTTCAAAGAAAAGATAGAAGCGGGGAACTTCAACTAGGAAACGAGGGAGTACATCGAGACCCACTTCCGGTGAGGAATTATGGAGTTACGGGGACTCCGTGCACGAGACTTGTGCGATCCATGATGCAACACGTATGCGAAATTCTCTACCTTTCCAAGGTGCAGCGCCAAGATATCTTCACAGCTCTCAATCGTGTCGTGTCGGGCAGACGGCTTTTTCCCTCCACGGAAGCCACGCCAAGAGCCCAAGCTCTCTCAGCGAGCGAATCGAAAAGGAAAACTGGGACTGCTGACCACGTCCTATTTAAGAGGTATTGAATTCGACAACACGCTAATCGACACGGCCTCGACTTCAACATTGTTACTTTCAAGACTACGAAAGTGTGGGATTTACTGAAACAAGAGGCTACCCATTCCCCGTTTGTGATTAAGAACACGGGAGGGAAGCCTTGAACGCGTACGGCTAAATTAACCTCGATATCAAGATGGGAGACACTATAACGCATAGCAAATTCCACATTGTCAAAGAACCGGGTTACGACATGATATTGGGGCACTTGTGGGTACTCGACAATAAGGCGAAATTGAGAATATCCCCTCTACCGATGTCAACTCCCGAAAGAATCTCCAACAAACTGTCTCACTTGCTGCCGCATCGACAAGTTACCGATGGAACTCGGACACTGGAGATGACCTGTTGGCTTAACTCATGGATTCCAAACGCAAGTAAGTTTGGCCAAACGATCTTCTCTATAACCGGTCATTTCCTCCCCTATTCATCATGGGGACTGGCGCTGGACATCGCGGCGCGGACGCCATCAAGAGATGTGAATGGGGCGTCGGGCCATTCAAACGCTTTGCAAAGAATTTGGAAGCCGCCCGAAAGCGACGAGACCAAGATTCAAACGGTTACACAACACCCGAACTCGTTTCAAATCGGAGATATGGTGGTCAAAGTGAACTCATTTCAAGTTGGGAAGGTGACGGTAAAGATAGTCATTCGGCACCGATTCACCCAAGGAAAAAGAAAACGAGCCATATCGGTGGCGGACATCCTTTTGGGAGGTTATTGCAAGCTCATCAACACAGACAAGCTAGGAGGTGTGATAGTTCACTCGCGATGGCTCAAGCTTTTCAATCCTTAAAACGCTGTACTACCCTCTTTCATCCACTCTTCCTTTAGTATTTCCTTCAGCAATTCCTCCTTCCCTCCCCAAAATATTTGTATCTCCCCAAGATGAATGCACCGTTTGTATTCTTCTTTAGGGTTTAGTTTTTAATCAAAAGGCATACATTTCTTTCCGAATGAGTTTTCCAAATCTCAGAAAAATACACCAAATAAATCCCAAATCATTGAGAAGCCATTTAACCATCCAACCACAACCAAAAACACCAACCCATTCCAAGGGAAGGCTTGGGTCTTTCAAAAAAAAATAAAAAATGAGAAGTTTTATTCAAAAACAGAAACCGCAAGCAGGATGCAAATTGAAGAAACCCTAACTTCGCCGCGAATACAAGGAAGGTAAAGAAAAAACAAGTCTCGCAAAACATCGTAACAACTAAGCGACGGATAGAAACAATGTAGAAGAAGAAGCTAGTCATGGAAAGCTAATGTGTGAATTGCCAATGCCTCGGTCAGAGCTTTTTCAAACACTTTCCCCAACAATCTTTCGGGCAAAGCAAAAGTTCCATCCGGAAGCCACATCAAGCAATATCAGCCTCAAGATCCCACCCTAAGTCGTCTCAGCAGCAACATCATCCGTCTTTTTACCGACATCCGCCTCGGCAACCAATCCAACATATGCCACCACGACTTCTCCAATTCCGCCGACAAAAGTTTCGCCGTCTTTTCCAAAAGTTGTTTCAGTTTCATCAACCGCAACATCATCATCTTCCTCGGAAGTCTTCTCAACGACCTTTCGAGGAGAATTTCCAGATTCATCAGAATCAAGGGTTATGACACCGTCCTGGACGGGGGAGCTATGTTGATTTTCCCTAAAAAAGTTTCACAAGCTCGGCCTTCTGCCGTTTCAACTGAGAAGCAAACTGTCCCGCCCTAACAGTAGGCCGTGAAGAGGTTTTGTTGCACCAAATCCTCCTAACGCACTGGGATGATTCGCCGCCTTCCCGTTCTTCCCCTAAAGTTATGTCCCGAATGATTTCGCCGACTTCACGAAACAGAGATTCAATTCTATTCAACGCCTCCACATGAGAAGAAGGCGGTTTTCGTCGATTCCAAAGTTCCTCCCCGAAAAATTGGAGACATGTCTCGTCATTGGAAGGTCCCATTATGCGCTACAAAACCGGAGAAAGGATAGAGGATAGACACGATTTTGAACGACTGTGCAAATGAAGGATTCAATATCATCTCTTATAAACGAAGAAGCGATGAGGTCCGAAAAGGAAAGCCTCCTACTAGCCACGATTGAGGCGTGATATCGGATTCTAATGAAACCGTTTTCTACTAGCGAACATAAGGGAATGCCAGCCACGTGAGGTAAATTAGGGTTTGGTGAGAAAACGTGGAAGTACATTTTTAATACACGCTTGCCCGCATCGTTACTTCTCTGCCGCCAGCACCGAGACTCGGAAAAAACAAAACCGACTTGGTGACATGAGGAAGGAATAACGCCCCCCTTTCTACGGGCATAACACTTGCGGGGTTTTGAATAAGGAAAGAACTTCTTATGTGAGTCACGTAGGGAAAAGAGACAACCATGCTCGCAAAGACAAGCCGCTACTGGGCCAGGCCGTCTGCGCTATGCTTGCCTCACCAAACCGTGTCATGCCTTGCACCACCATCCGCACCATGCCTTGGCCCCACCACGCCAAGTCGTCCGCCCCATGACTTGCCGCACTAACACCAACAACTCGGCGAGCCAGCGTCATGATATTCCCCAACCCAGCCAAGATGATGCATAGCCAGACTAAGCCGACGATCTCCATCTCACCGCTTCACGGTCTACACCACAAATAGAACCTATGCAAGGATGCCAAACACGGGGATCATGAACTCTCCTTACCTCTCGAAAAATGTTAGTCGGACCTTCCTGACAATCTTTTCACGACTTGTTGTTTCGATTTTTGTCTTGGCCTGTCACCATCTAATGCTTACCTCGTAACGATGCTCCCGTTCCGAGCTAAGCAGGGGACTTAATGTTGATGGTGGTTTTTAGCTTAGGATTAAAATCGTAAAAGCGTACAGTGACATGACTTCACTATGACCATTACCAAATTTATTGAATCGATCGGCATGACTACGCAAGAATTAAGGGGTACCTTTTTTTACATGGGTCATGTTCCACGGCAGAACCCTTAACATTGACCGACATCAACTATGACAAACCCTAATTCTCACGCTACCACGCCAAGGCATGCCAACCATGCCAGTCGCACCACTGTGCCAATGGCAAACCATGCCGGCCACATCTCGCGCCAAGGCATGCCAACCTTGCCGGCCCGCACCTTGTGCCAATGGCAATCCATGCCGACCACATCTCCGCGCCAAGGCATGCCAACCATGTCACCGCACCATGCGCCAAGGCATGCCAACCATGTTAGCCGCACCATGCGCCAATGGCATGCCAAACCCTTGGCCCCACCATTCCAACCGCACCTTTCCTTGGCCCCAACCATGCTAGCCGCACCATGCACCAATGGCATGCCAAACCCGTGGCCCCACCATGCCAAGCCAACCGCACCTTGCCTTGGCCCCACCATGCAAAGCCGTCCGTGCCAAACCCTTGGCCCAACCATGCCAAGTCAACCGCACCTTGCCTTGGCCCCACCATACCAAGCCGTCCGTGCCAAACCCTTGGCCCACGATGCCAAGCCATCCGCGCCATTTTGCCTTAGCCCCACCATGCTGGCCTTCCCCATGCGGCTACCAAAACGAAAGCGTGCGACGATCAACGGCCACCCTTCCATCCTATATGCAAATCCTAGCCGTCCAAGGTCGCCAAACAACGCATGGTAACCTTTGGCCCAAAACCCTAGTTTTGGCCACGCCAAACCGCGCGCCAAGGCATGCCACATGTTGCAATGGCATCCCAATCGCCTTTGCGCCATGCCATGCCAACCTTCCATATTGCGACTACCAAAACGAAGACGTGCGACGATCAACGGCCACCCTTCCATCATAGATGCAAATCCTAGCCGTCCAAGGTCGCCAAACAACGCATGGTAACCTTTGGCCCAAAACCCTAGTTTGGCCACGCCAAACCGCGCCAAGGCATGCCATGCCACATGTGCCAATGGCATGCCAACCGCCTTGCCGCGCCATACCATGCCGGCCTTCCCCATGCGGCTACCTAAACGAAGGCGTGCGACGATCAACGGCCACCCTTACATCCTAGATGCAAATCCTAGCCGTCCAAGGTCGCCAAACAACGCATGGTAACCTTTGGCCCAAAACCCTAGTTTTGGCCACGTCAAACCGCGCCAAGGCATGCCACATGTGCCAATGGCATGCCAACCGCCATGCCATGCCGACCTTCCTTATTGCGGCAACCAAAACGAAGGTGTGCGACGATCAACGACCACCCTTCCATCCTAGATGCAAATCCTAGCCGTCCAAGGTCACCAAACAACGCATGGTAACCTTTGGCCCAAAACCCTAGTTTTGGCCACGCCAAACCGCGCCACATGTGCCAATGGCATGCCAACAGCCTTGCCGCGCCATGCCATGCTGGCCTTCCCTATTGCGGCTACCAAAACGAAGACGTGCGACGATCAACGGCCACCCTTCCATCCTAGATGCAAACCCTAGCCGTACAAGGTCGCCAAACAACGCATGGTAACCTTTGGCCCAAAACCCTAGTTTTCGCCATGCCAAACCGCGCCAAGGCATACCATACCATATGTGCCAATGGCATGCCAACCACCTTGTCGCGCCACACCATACCGGCCTTCCCTAAGGTGTGGGGATTACGTTTCCCAGTTGCTAGAGTTCTCCTTTATATAGTCTTCAAATCAGGGTTTGCAATCAATGTTACCTTGGTAACAAAGCATTCAATATTGACCGTTAGATGAAAACCTAATTAGATTCAAGCTAATATCTTTCAACCGTTAGATCGAACTTAGCTTGTTATACACAAATGAAATGTACCATCATTTAGATAAAGGTAACCGTACCTAAACGTGTACACTTAGTTGGTTCAACAATAGTTAACCAATGGTTAGCCATATGAGCACTTTCATATCAACCTAATTCATCTTTATCATAACTAGTTCAAATGACTCAAGTGAAACTAGTTAGAGAGTTGTTCAGTTGTTTATATTCTCATAGAAGTATACCAGACACAATTGAAGCAAAATCGATTTTGATTCACTCGAATCATTTCATGAACATTATAGCCACAGTTTGCAAAAGATTGCATTCCTTATTATATAAATGTATTAGTTCATGAACAAACCGATTTTAGAACATAACCTACTTAAGTATGCAAATGTGTACGCATACCTAAGTAACCAGACTGAGTTTGGTTATGCCAGTACGCGTACGGGTACGCATGCCATTTTACACTTCCAAACTCCAGCAGAAATTCGCGAGACCTGAACTTACGCCGGTGCAGCGTGCGAAATGCATACTTAGTTCCCGGACTTCCATTCACCAACCAGTACGCGTACGGGTACGCATACCATGGTTCCCGGTTTTGGACTTTACACGAATGTGAATACACACTATGTTTATATCCAATCATGGTTACATGTTCTAAACCGTCGTTTCAATTATTGAAACATTCTTGGAAGACGACAATAGTGCCATCTCACAAAAACTATTAGCTTCAAAGCAATTTTCAAGTGATTGAATGATCAATACGAAACATTCTGAGTCTACATCAATTGAATGTCTCACAAAAATCATGTAAGATATTACAAGGCAATTTTCACATGATCATCTTTTGACTTTCGTCAAGAATAAAAGGATTTTTTTTATAGGGAAAGCTGATTTGTTTAGGGGGAAAGCTAAAATACTTTGACTATGGTATATTTTTTTTGACTTTCGGTCGATAAGGGGAAGGTGCAGAGAAATTGTATTTCCCCCTAACAAAAATACTGATTTTTACTAATCTGCCCTCATTTAGTGTAACTCCATAACCATGATTATCCCTAAACCAATTTCGTGATTAAACCCAATCATTCTATTTACCCTAAACCACTTCCGTGATTAAACAATCGCAACACAACAAACAACATGAACGAGGAACATGTTGATTGGGATAACTATGATTATAATAACAACGGGAAGAAGATCTATTTTTGTTGCCGAACGCAAACTACACTAGCAAGAAGAATCTCCAGGACAAGAAGAAGAAGAACGTGAATGGGAAGAACAAAAACATCCTGAACATGAACATGTATTAACCATCCAAGGATTTCACTTTTAACATATATATAATTTTGTACATACGTGAAGGATGTTCCAACTCAAATATAATTTCCTATGTTTGCATTAGAATGTGACAAACACTTTACAATATGTGTTGCTTTAATCAAGTTTTGTATTGATTACTACCTAGATTGATGGCTACATCATTGAAGAGTGCCATAGGACAATGAGTTCTAGTTTTGACTTAACCGAATTTCTTACAAACGAAGAGGTATATCTTTGCATTGATTTCCCTTGTTTTCTTTTAAGAACTAATAGCAAAGACATCTTTATCTGATTCTCTTGCTTCATAGAACGGTCCTTACTACCAAGTAATGAACAACTTATGACACTAGGCATCATCCATAATCATCCTAATACCTTAAATCTGTTCATAAAAGGCATGTCGTGCAAAAATTCACTCATGACGATCTGTGCCACATGAATTACAACAATTATTTAGTTGCAAGAATTACTATAGAACAGATAGAAAGAGATAGAAGTATAGGAGATGAATTCTTGATTAAGCCATCAAAAAACATGAAAGAAATACTAAGAAGAATATCCAAAATGTAACACCTGTGTTTTCATGTTGCAATTTAGGTGAAATGATTTATTTTTGTCGTTGTTACAATGAAGCTACAAAAGATAGTTCAAGCTGAAAAATTTGCCCTGAAACTTAATTGGATATGAGTTTGGTCCGCGGGTAATCCCGTAATACAAATTAATTTTTAAAAGTCAATTTTAGTAAATATTTCCCCCTAAACACATCTCCATTAAATTAGCTTTCCCCTTAAAAAGCTTTCCCCCTAAAAAAATTAGCTTTCCCTATAACAAAAATCAATAAAAGATGAACATGGTTAAAACGAAAGCTTACCAACACATATTTCGAGAAATATATTGGCGAGATAAACTCGGCTCGAAATACCAAATGTGTATAATTGAAGTCTAGATAACAAAACGACTTTTGTCTCAAATAGGAGATACAGTAGATAGACTTTTGAGTGATAGATGAGTTCAAGTCTCCACATACCTTTTGTTGATGAAGTTCCACAAGTTCCCTTGAGTAGTTCTTCGTCTTCATTCGATGCACGACGTGGAGTCTAAAGCTCAACTACACTTTCGATCCTAATCCGAGACTTAGCTATAAGTAGACTAGAAATCAAGACTTATAGTTTTGGTAACTAAACTTGACAAACAAGATTGAGATAGCAACGCTTGCGAGATCGA
Source organism: Papaver armeniacum (assembly GCA_023531295.1). Classification (NCBI taxonomy): domain Eukaryota; kingdom Viridiplantae; phylum Streptophyta; class Magnoliopsida; order Ranunculales; family Papaveraceae; genus Papaver; species Papaver armeniacum. The sequence goes on from JAJJWW010002570.1 coordinate 29,687, forward strand.
CTGAGCAGTGCTCTAATAATACCCCCCCTTTGTCAATTTTAGTGACAAAACTATCAATACATATGGATTACAAAATAAATAAACTTTGTAGCTTCTCATCCAAATGCTTGATCTCCTTGGTTCTTCAACATTACTCGAAATCTCCTTGAAGTATTTTTTCTGTCTTCCACACATCCTACCGAATTTGCATCCGAATAGGCAGTAAGATCAGTGTTAGTATCAAAAGTATAAGACAAACCATACCCGATAGTGTGTTGGATATATCGTATGATCCTCTTTGCAGCTGCAAGATGAGATCCCTTTGGATTAGTCTGAAATCTAGCACAACAACCAACACTAAAAGCATCATCAGGTCTAGTGGATGTAAGATATAAGAGGCTTCCAATGATAGATCTGTAAAGCTTTCGATCCACATTTACTCCTTTCTCATCTCGATGTAGTTTACCAGTAGTGGGCATAGGTGTCAGTTTTGGAGTTGACTTATCAAGACCGAACCTTGATATAAGATCCTTAGCATATTTTTCTTGAGATAAGTAAATTCCATCCTTATGTTGTTGAATTTGTAATCCTAAAAAGAACTTTAATTCACCAACATTGCTCATTTCAAATTCTTTTCCAAGAGAGACTTGAAAATCTTTTACAAGTTTCTCAGAAGTTGAACCATATATGATATCATCTACATAGACTTGAGCAATGACAAAATCTTTCCCACTCCATTTGGTAACAAAGGTTTTATCAGCTCCACCTTTCGAAAAACCTTTCCTAAGAAGAGAAGTAGTTAGTTTTTCGAACCAGGCACGAGGTGCTTGTTTTAACCCATATAATGCCTTTTTGATCTTAAGGACATGATCTGGGAAATTAGAATTTTCAAAACCCTTAGGTTGAGCGATATAGACTTCTTCCTTTAAAGTTTTGTTTAGAAATGCGGATTTTATGTCCATTTAAAACAGCTTAACCTTGGCATGAGCTAATATCAACCGAATGGACGCAAGGCGCGCCACATGAGCAAAGGTTTCATCAAAATCGATACCTTCAATCTGTGAATATCCCTGAGCGAAAAGTCTAGCTTTATTTCTGACAATTGTGCCAAATTCATCAGAGTTGTTCTTGAATATCCATTTGGTACCAACAATATTGATATTGGAGGGACAAGGTACTATCTCCCATACATCTTGTCTTTGAAATTGATTTAACTCTTCATGCATTGCATTCACCCAAAAGGGATCGCTAAGAGATTCATCAATATTTCTTGGTTCTACTTGTGAAAGATAACAACCAAAATTGCAAATATTTTGAAGTTGTCCTCTTGTCTTAGCAGTAAAATCTCTTCCTCCAATAATATTGTTAGGATCATGATTCCTTTGAACCCAGAGATATCGTGGAGGGACACATTCTTGTTTAACAGGAGTAGCCTGATCAGTGCTCTTCTCCTCATCACTAGAAATATCAGGATCAGTAACCGTTGGGATGACTTTAACTGATTATGGGATTTCTTGACTTTCTCAATTGTCTCGGTTGGAGGCAATTCAGCAGGAGGATTATCATGGTGAAAATTTCTTAGATCATCAATGATGACATTAGTAGATTCCATCATAACTTGGAAACTGAGATTAAAAACTCAAAAATCACGACTATCAGAAGCATAACTAAGAAACATACCTTCATCGCTTTTAGTATCAAATTTCCCTCTCTGTTCTCGATCTTTCAGAATATAGCACTTACTTCCGAACACTCTGAGATAATGTAAGTTAGGGTTTTTGACCGTAGGTAGACACTGTTGATCAAATAACATGCCGTGAAAATAGCTTCTCCCCAAAACCTTAAAGGTAAATTTTTGTTATGGAGCATTACCCTGGCCATTTCCCGAATGTTACTATTATGCCTTTCTGCAACTTCATTAGATTGAGAAGTAATGGGTGGTGAATATGTTGAATAATCCCCAGTTTGCCACAAAATTCAAACACCTTAGTGTCCTTGAATTCAGTTCCACGGTCGCTTCTAATTTTCTTTAGTTTGCGACCTTGTTCATTCTGGATTCTATTAACAATAATCTTGAACTCATCAAGGGTTTCATTCTTATGAGCTAAAAATGCCATCCAAGTGAATCTGGTGTAATCATCTACCATAACTAAAGCATACTTCTTACCAGCAACCGTAGGTTGTTGAATTTTTCCGAAGAGATCCATATGAATTAAATCAAGTGGAGCTTTAGTGAGAATATCTCGATATGATTTATGGTGAACTTTCGTTTGATTACCTTTTTGACAGGCACCACGGACACCATCAATCTTTGCATTGATTTTGGGAACGCCTCTAACAAGTTCTTTGTTAATGATCTTAGTTAGAAGGCAATAATTGATGTGACCAAAACGCTCATGCCAAAGATGTGTATATTCCACCTTAGTCAAATTGCAACAGTTACTAAACTGAGTATCAAGAAGATAACAGTTATTTTTACCACGAGTTACCTGAAAAATTACTTTTCCAGTTTTGTCTACAATGTCACATCCATTCGCATTGAAGACAACTTTGTGGCCTTTGTCACAAATTTGACTAATAGAAAGCAGGTTTGCAGTCATACCTTTAACGTATACAACATCATGAATTTCAGGAACCCCAGGTAGTTTGATCGTCCCATTCTTGCTTATGTAGCAACAACTCCCATCTCCAAAAGTTACGGGACCTCCTTCAAAGTCGCTTGAATTTACAAACCACGAGAGATCACCAGTCATATGTCGGCTACATCAACTGTCAAGAAACCATTGAAAGGGCGATGTTTATTTTAGAGCAAAAGCTCCCATACTAACACTACTATCCCATTTAGGATTTCTTGTTAGATTTTGTTAGAGCATAGCTCGGTTGAACCCACCAAGCGTTGGTATGTCAAGTTTGGTTGTCATATTTTAGTGAATCAAAACTCAATTAAAGAGTCGCTTGATTATATACTAGAGACAACTTCGTATAGGTTAGGCTAGAAAGATTAGGATTATGAGACATACAAGTATTACTCGAAGACTTGAAGAATGTGAAGAACCCTGATAGTATGATAAAGCGTCATCCCGTGAGCACAGAGAGATGAGGCACTGCTGATTTGGACGATCAGGCATCTTGTTTTGGTCAGTTTAGCGTTTGCGGGACCGAGCCCAATAAGGAAATCCTTGTTTTAGGAACAAACGTTCGTTCATTCGTTAGTTTAATAAACAAACAAAATAGACTTGAGTCTAATGATAAAACTTTTATCTATGAGCATTCACGGAATTCAAAATTTTATTTTTTAAAATATGTGAGATTTCACAAAGTGGAATAAACTCTCGTTTCAAAGGTGGATGCTCGTACGAGAGAAATTTTTTTTTTTTGAATAGACGTGCGTCTGTTAGTAATAAAAAATTTGTTATGAGGTTTCATGAAATTTTTTTATCTTCGAGCTTTCAGAAATCTTTGAAAAATACTCTCGTTTCAAAGACAGATGCTCGCGCGAGGGAGCAAATATATATATTTTCAAACTTACGTGAGTTTCACGTTAAATATATATATTTTTGTAAAACCAATGTTTTGATTTTGAACAAATGTTGAAAGTAGACAATTATACATGGTGAAATAATGTCCGTATGTAAGTTTTCAATTGTACAATGGACGTCTGTCCAATTTTTTGAAAAACTAGTGGATGTTGAAATTCACGTGGGTTGTTCACGGTTTTATAAAAATCAAGTCATGATTTTGAATAATGAATTTTGCTCGTCTTTGCAGGTTTGAGGGAACGAGCAAGTTTTCGAAATTCTGACGTTATAATCACTACAACTAGTGAAATTGTAAATAGGTAGGAGTTGGATTGTTACCATTTTTGTTGCGTGTTTGTTATTGGTATCCATGACTCCATGTCTTTCGCCTCAGATAGTGGTGACTTCCAGTTACAACCACTCTTCTGGCTCTTCCGGGGAACGCTCCAGAATATCAAGTCAAAGATGAAGACTTCTGCAGATGTTCAAGACAAGGTGAATCAACCTTTCAAAGATGCTAGAAGGCTGATACATGGTATGTCTCTTGATCATCTGAAAGTGGTTCGTGCTAAGATATATGCTTTCTTGGTCTTAGCAGATGCGGAAGGAAAGCAGAGACGTGATGAAATATCAACTATTGGTTGAAGATGAAGCTCGGTCTTGCATCGATGGTGTAGCTCCTGATTCAGATGTGGATGAATGAAGAATTTCGTTATAATTCGTCATCAGAAAATTCAGAAGTTAGGTCTTCATTGAAAATGTTGTAGAATCTTCATACGATGTCCGTTTTTGATGATCTACCCATGTTTCTTCATCCTCAGAAAATTTCCAAGCTTTTTTAAAAGAAGCTTTTTGGCTTTCGAGCATGTTTAATAGCCTAAATTGACAAAACAATAAACTTCCAGGAGGTTTTCAGAAAACTTTCAGCTATCATGTAGTCCAAAGTTTTGGACACATCATTTTGCTCGTTTATCCAATTGTTGTGAATTTTGGATATGTTGTATAGGAAATCCATACAAAGAGAATGACGTATCACTCAACCTTAGATTTCTTATCAATTGCTCCCAGCTCGTTGCTTTGTACAAGGAAGTGTAAAATCGCTTCAGCCAGGCTTGCTATAAAACGTCTCTTTTGTGTCTTTAGACCATTTGCTTGTGTCTTGAATGCTTGATGAAGAATTTCAATGCCATTGATTAATTTGAAACATGAACCCCTTGAGCTTGGTGCTTGCAGTACCATTTTTTTTTTCTATCAGTCGTAGAAACATCTCTGAAACCCTGGTCACGGGACCATAACTGAGGTTGCTCTCAAGAGGGGATGATGTAACGACCATTGTTGTATGTCTTGGTTGTAGCATTCATTTTATGACGAATGATTAGCATAGGTGAACTTGGTGCCAGTCACGAGTCTTGGACTGTGAACTGATTGTCATGATCAGTGGACCGTCAGTCCCCAATATTTTGTTAAATCTCTCCCTTTCTTTTTCCCTTCTTCTGGCAAGACCTAGATAGAGGACCCAGGTACAAAAAAACTTGATGTAAACTCCTAGGGGTCGAAGTAGGAGGTACCTTGATGAAGTACTTAGCGAAAAGACCTGGTGGACATCGATCGACCATTGAGGTTATGAATCCCGTCCACGAATTTCTGCTTGCATGTTTTATGCTCTGAAAGCTGTAGGAACCTCATACAACGTCGGAATTCGGTGCTTGACCCCAACTTTTGAAGCTAAGAGATTGAGTTATCAAATGAGAAAAGAAGCACTCAATTTGGAGTTGTCTAGGTCATCCAACGAAGCATGCACATTTGTAATTTGTGATCCCGTGCAAGTTTTCAGATTCCATGAACTTTAGTGTGGAGGCCATATCTTTCAGCTCGTATGTCCGATTGATGCGCCCTTTTGGTATGTTGTAGAAGAGACATAGACGAACATCTTTCGTTGAGGAAGTATTGTCCCATTCCTCACCCATTGGTATGATTTTGTAAACCCATGGCCTGAAGTGTGTTGTATCTAATTTGTAGAGGTGATGAGAACATCTTGTAGAAGACTTTGGCTTGTGCCCGCCAGTCGTGCAAGCTTTGGGAAGACTTACATATGAACATGTTATCATGTATACACATCTTGATATGAATCATTAGTTCTTGGATAAGTCCGCTTCATGTGTAACACTTCAGAGAATAGATAGTTGATAAAGCCGGATGTTGCGCCTGAGACTGTTGTTGATGCTGAGATCACGATTGAATTCTCTCCAGAAATTCTTGTTGATGCCGATACTATGGTTGGAGTTGCTCCAGAGATCAAAAAGGCTAGAACCATGATTATCGATATGGTCTTTGTTCCTTCATTTAAGAATGAAGGTGTGTAACACCCCGAGTTCCGGACCAGGGTCAAACCCATATGGAGATCCGAACTCGAAGCGTTACGGGTCGGAAAGAGACAAAAGTTCTATATTTTTTTTAAAAAAATTTTATTTTCTTATTTAAAGATAACTAGGTGATTTTATTTCCACTTTAGATTTCTAGTCTAAGCAACCCATCTATGTTAAGGCAAAGAAAACAATGATCCAAGCTAACTTGGTTAAATTCCGACCCAAACCGGTAACTAAAATACCGGGTATTACATTCTTACCCCCTTAAAAGAAATTTCGTCCCGAAATTTAGAAAATATGTGTAATCTGAAATTTCCAAAACAATTCAATCTAGCACACAATTCATAATCATATGAATTACACAAAAGCTACAATACAACTAATACAATGACGCAAGCAACACACCAATCAAATCAAACAAGCATGCTTAATATCACATAAACATATCAAATAATTTATTTTACAATCCCATTCAAGATCTAAAGCCTAGAGCTCTGATACCAACTTGTAACACCCCGAGTTCCGGACCAGGGTCAAACCCATATGGAGATCCGAACTCGAAGCATTACGGGTCGGAAAGAGACAAAAGTTCTATATTTTTTTTTATTTAAATTTTATTTTTTTATTTAAATATAACTAAGTGATTTTATTTCCACTTTAGATTTCTAGTCTAAGCAACCCATCTATGTTAAGGCAAAGAAAAGAATGATCCAAGCTAACTTGGTTAAATTCCGACCCGAACCGGTAACTAAAAATACCGGGTATTACAAGGTGTACTGGGAGTTCAACCCAAATTCTCCCGAACATTATGACTTTACCGTGAAGTGGTTTTATCAGGGAATTGATATTGTTGCGGCAGATAGCAGCAGCGGTCTTCATTCTAAATGTGATCGGTGAAGAGAGAAAGTTCTTCAGTCGTGTAGGGGTTTGTAATGTAGAGAGGTCCCGTTGATGAAGTTTCGTGGAATCACATCAGGTTGTAATAAATAGATTTGAATCGATCTTTCCAATAAGATCAAGTCCCCAGTGTATGTTGAAGGAGTTTGTGACATCCATGGATGAATGATGTTGTATCTGCTTCATAAGTCTTATCATGGGATAGTGAAGACTTATCGATTGTAGTTCAGTTACTATTTGATCGTCTTGGTGTTAAATTATCATCGAGATATTTGTGCTGAAGCCAGAAGCGCCATTATCGAAGGTGTACTCTTTAATTGGGAGTACAATTTGAAGGCTTCTTAGATGCTTGAGCATTGAATCTCTTAGGTTTGATCGTCTCGGCCCTGAGTATCTTCTGTTGATTCAGCATCCCTTTCGTTGCGGTAGTGGGATTCAATACTTGTGCAGATATCAGAGCTTTGTAATTTTGTGGAACACATGGACACTCCTGCAAGGCTATGGAGAAACTCCAAAGTGTTCTTTTCCATGCTTGGACATTATCTCAGTAATGATTGTCTCAGTGCTCGATTCGGAGAAATATCAGATTCAACCACTTGGTAAAATACTAATGCGGTGAAGCTACCATTCATAACGTCTTGCAGAGTTGCTAGCAGAAGTCCCCATGCTAGGATAGCATGTGAGGAAATAAATGACATAGACATGGGATGAATGAGACTTGCCTGAGAGCGGAACCTCTTGATAAATGTCTATGCATCTTTTGCAGGTTCTTGCTTCAACCTCATCAGAGTTCGAAATTCCTCCAAGTGCCCTGATGATGGAATGTCTTCTAAATCTTTTGAATCAGAACTTTCTTCGTTGGAGAGATGTGCAACCAAAGGTGCTTTGTCAGTACCATCTTTTCAGCGTGGATCCATGCTTGTCTGAAGAACATGTCATATCCTGGATCTTCCTGATTATGTGAAACTTGGTTGCTGTCTAGGTTGAACTTATGTTCACTTTGAGAGTGATGTAGCCATAAGTATTTCCGAGCGTTCCTTCAAGGTCTCTGATTGGAATGGGATCACGAGTAGCTTCTTGTCGATTGATGCATGTGGCTCTGAGGGTTTTCAGTGAACTGATGTTGATGGCGGTGTTAGCATAGATCAACATTCTTCCGAATTCATTTCCTCTGATATGGTCTGTGGTAAGCAGTCCCAAGTCGTGCATCTCCTTGTCTGTGGACGGAGGTTCAAGGAGTATTTTAGGGAGGGACAGACGTCTTACACAATGTAATTCGGTGCTGTGAAAATGTATTTCCTTTGTGCCTTAGACAGATAAATCAATTTCACAGATATGCTCGATCAACGATTGAACTGCTTTTTTGACTGGTTGTTTAGAGAGTGCAAAGGTTCTGATTGGGAGAGGGTTCTTGTGTACTCCTTCAGTCCCCAATTGAAGTTATTGTGGATCAATCCTTCAAAATATTGCAGTTACTTGTTAGATGATCGATGAACCTATGAAGACGACAGTACCTGGGATTCTCCGTCTCTTATTCATTTGGCTCTCTCCTGATGAACGACAATTTGATTGCATTATCTTAAACCCAGACTTCCAGTAACTCGATAACTCCTTCATGAGAAGAGAGAAGTTTGAGTCTGTCTGATCATCTCCCATTCGTTGATGGCGGGTCGAGGTTTGTGCATTTCAGGATTGGTTATCTTTTCTTTGCGCCTTCTGAGGAGCCTGGGATTTTGGAGAAGCGCTCTGATGCTGTGTCTCGACTTTCCTTTCATTCCTTTCAGTAACAATATTTTTTGAAGGCTGGAGATTGTATTGATTTTTGACTAGGCGTCGGCTGGTTCGAGGTTCCTCGACCTTGCAGACTTTGGTCTTTCCAGTAAAGCATGTGCAGTAGTCGTTGATCGTTTGGCTGCTTCATGAAGCTCTGAGAAAGTCTGGAACCAGAGATTTTCCATCAAGGCTCTGTAGACCGGGATCATTCCGTTGATGCACCAATCCACCAGTTGTTTTTCAGTGACATTCGAGTTATGACAATCCAAAGCTTGGACTCTGAACCTCTTCACATAATCGTTCGGATGTTCATTGTTCTTCTAGGACATTTTTCCTAAATTAGAGAGAGTGATATGCTCTGAGACGAAGAAGTATTTTTGGTAGAAGGCATTAACCATTTCTCCCCAACCAGTGATGCTCCCTAGTGCAATGTTGTTGTACCAAGTATATGCTCGGCCTGTCAGAGACTTTGAGAACTCCTTTAAACGGACAACATGATTGTTTTCATGTTCTCCTAGTGCTTCTAAGAATTGAGAAACATGTTCTCGAGCGTTCCCCGTTCCGTTGTATAGTGTGAACGTTGGAGAGGTGTAGCCCTTCGGGAGAAAAATTCTCTGCGTAGCAGCAGGATATGGAGGTTGATGGCGGTGAACGGATGATGTTTTGTCTTTTCTTTGATCTTCCATGAAGCGTTCCAGGTCATCACTAGTGATGAAGCCTGTGGATTCCTTTGTTGGTGGGTTATATGCAGCCTTGTGGACTTCATCATCGTCTACTACATGGATTGGAGTGACTTCAGGATCAGCAGCCGAAGATGTTTCTTTGGCTTTTCCTTTCTCTTGAGTTTTCTCTGACATCTTGTCGGTGAGAGTTTTGAGATAATTGCACAACTCTTTCTGTGTTGCAGCCATGTCAATCGATTTTTGGCGAGAGTCTCTTGCACCTTCATGAGATCAGCTATGGTAGGCGGATGATAGGTGTAGAATACACCTAATTTACTATCTAGTAGTTTATGCTTTCTTTGCTATTTTTCTTGTAAATTATGTATTTTACGCTTGTTTTGAGTTTTATAGCTACTTTGGAGTCGCACGGAGGAAAAGAAGAAGAAATCACCCAATTTAAGTCAAAGGGCGAAAAAAAAGTCATTTTACGGGCGAACACTATCCGGAGCCCAGTAGTGGTTAAGGGGCTCTCATTCAGGGTACCCCTTATCACTCAAAGACCCGGGTGTTATTAACACTTTGGGTAGCCCTTATCCGCAGGATGGTCATCCGGGTAGCATCCAATTGGGTCGGTCCTATCCATGGCTTATATCCGGATCCAAACCCGACCCGGATCCGTGTAATTAAAACTTAAACTTGAAATCGAGAGCACCATCTCTCAATCATTCATACACCTGAACCGAGAGAGAAGAGCAGTCATGGCTGCTGTCCGAAATCGATCGAGAAATTGAGATATTTTAATACAGGGATGAAGAAGAACAGAGAGAGAGAGCGAGGGTTTTGATGCCGAGATTGAACAAGAAATTGAAGAGGTTAAAGGTTAGGGTTTGCTGTGAACAAGATGAAGATGAAGACTCTGTCGGGAAGATGGAATTGATGAATGAAAAATGGGTTTTATGATGAAGGTTAAATGGGTCTGTCGTGGATTGGATATCAAGGTGGAGATGATTCTGCTCTTGGAAGCTGCAATCAGATCGAGCAATTATGGAGACAATTCATTGAACAAGAGTAAAGAGGATGTATTGGGGGTTTGCTTCTGAGTTTGTGATGAAGGAATTAGAAGAAAGGGATCCCTGAGTTCAAGAGTTTGTGTGGCTATAATCTAACACAGTTGATTTGCTGGCGACGACTGAGAATTGGTGGTTGTTAAATGGGGTTCTGCTGATGAATAAGATGGGTTTGATGGAGTCTGCTGGTGTTGTGCTGCTGTTGCTTGATGGTTGAATGGAAGAATGTTGCAGGGTGGTGTCAGGTGGTGCTGCAGACAAGACGGGGAAGAAGTGTTTGAATAGTGGGAGTGTAACTCAAATGGATTGAAGGCGATGGGAATGACGGGGAGCATCGGTGAGTAACGAGAGAAGATGTGTGGGTCTTTGTGAAGGATGGATTTGATGGTGGCTATGCATCGCAAAAGAGAAGAAGAACCTGTGTTGCAGAATTGGAGCAGGGAGGTGATGCTGCTGTGTAATAATGGGCTCTGGTGATGAGCAAGATTTTGAGCTGAGTCTGGCAGACTGGTGGCTTGAGATGGGTAATGCAGGTTATGATCTATGGGTTAATTTGTTGCTTCTGGTGGTGATATAATGACTTGGAGCTATAGGCAGAGCTGAGAATGGAGGTGAACTTGGATTACAGGCTACAGGGGTTGTGGCATTGAGGCAGAGAGTTGCAGTGCGAGGAATGGCAAGGATTGATTGGCCTGGAGAGATGATGTGGTGATTTTGCAATGGCTGTTTGGCTGAAGGGCCAAGAATGCGGCTTCGGATGGTATTGCAGTTAAGGACTGGTGGAGAGAATGGTTTATTTGGTATTGACACTGCAAGATTGAGACTGGTGGTTCTGTAATGAGGCTGTTGGTGGATAAAGTGAGCTGCAATGATGTGTTAAAGGCAGGGAAGAAGCTGGTGCTGTTGAAGTTCTGATTCTCCAAAGAATGATGCTGATGATGGTATTGGATGTCACAGAGGTTGCACTAATGGTTTGTGATGGCTTTGAAGAGTGGCAGCTCAGATGGAATGGAAGCTGTGATGCTTGGTTTTGCAAGCACAGAGGAAGGGCCATCATGGCATTTGGATTCCCAGTGAAGTGCAATGATGGTGCGGCACAGTTCAGGCCGGTGCAAAAGCCTGAGGCCACTCGGCCCTATCCAGCTGAGTAAAGATGATTCAGACCCTGACTCGCCTGACTCGGTCGATTTGACCCGAGTTGACTCAGCTGACTCCACCTCCCTTTGACTCTTTGACTGACGATTGACCGTTAGTTTGACTAGTTTGACCGTTAGTCCTAACGGAGGACTGACGGAATATTCCGTCGAATATTCTCTTGACGGAGAAATTTTCAGGTGGCCGGCGGCGACATTTTCCGACCAAATTAGGCCACACTCCGAGTTTTCGGCGAGCCAAAATTTCAGAATTTTCTATGGACTCTCTCAATGGTGTGAAGACTTGGGCTAGGAATTGGATGGAGAATTGGACTCAAATTTGGAAAGAGAAGGTGGAAGAGTTGAGAAGAGCTTGGATTTGGAAATTGAATTGCAAAAGAAAAAGGATTCTACTCCTTAGAAGATTTGGAGAATATTGAAGCCTATAAATAGAGAAGTTTTCTACAACTTCTACATATCTTCTCTACACACCTTTCTACACACACAATTCTTTTCTTTTCTTATTCTTTGTGTGAACTCTTTAACATGAGTAGTTAATTTATTGATTGAGGATGAATTCCTAGTTCTTAATATGATTTAAGTTTTTGTTTTCAATTCTATCTTGAAGTTTTTCACATGATTATCGATTGTTTTTACTAATAGGAATGATCTTAAAGACATTCATGATTGATTGATAGATTGTTTAGAATGCATGCTAAATTGATTTGTTAATTTGATCTAAAGCTAGTGAAAGTTAGGAGATAAGTAATCGTTTCTTGACTCTTTACATAAGTAGCAAACACGAGACCTTGCGGAGGGATTCCGTGGAGCAATTGTGTGTAGAAGCAACGTTAGCAAGTGGACCTTGAGCTAAGAGTCTAACTACTAATATCAACCTAAGAAATTCACAAAACTTAATGCATGAGCCAAGTTACATCTAGGTTGAGCTAATTCTAGGTGGCTTGGTGATTAGAATCCCAGGTAGTCGAGAACTTCCGTGTCCAGGTGATACAAGGATTTAGGGTTTAACACTTGAGCTAGGCGCTTTACCTACGGTTGGTGATAATTTGTGACTAATAACAAGTAGAAGAGAACATAACTTAATCATTGTTTCAGAACGAAGAAGGATTCCTTTGATCTTGTCTCTCTTATTGCTTTCAACTTTATCTTTTAATTGCTTTGTTTATTTTCTTTTGCTTTTTACACCCCCTTTGCATAAGGATTTTCTTTAATTTCCTCAGGAAAGAGGCCGAACTTGGGATGGTCTCCAATGTTGGTTTGAGGAGGAGTGGTATCAACGGCATCGGTGTTGGAAGCAAGAATGGTTTCTGGAGTACCATCATTGTTGCTAGTGCTGGCGTTGTTTGTGTTAGGATTTGTAACTGAACCTGACCTAAGATCAACCATCTTGATGAATTGAGATTGCAACCGAGAGATTAATCTCCCACTGTGGTCGCCAATATGTAGATGGGGAAAACGATTTGCTGGTTTTTTAGGAAAGTGAAGAGACGACCGAGCGGGCGAGACTCTTCGACCGAGCGGGCGATACTCTTCAACCGAGCAAACTGCTTAACCTCACACAGATGCACTGCACGAGAGTGCTTTGAGTTCGAGAGATCAATATGTAGGACTCCTGCCTAAACCAAGTCAATGGCCGTTCCAAAGTCAATTCGGTCACAAAGAGGGAGGTGGGTTGATCTGTAGGAGGGAAGCTGGGAATTGTGGGGTCAATGATGATCAAGGATTATGGATGTGTTGAAGGTTTCTGCAAGTATGTGTAAATAAGTTTGATCGAGAGAACTTGTGTGTAGACGATTGTTGATTTAAAACGAATGTCCCCTCAATCATCGATTCAAAACTTATTTATATTGTCAGAATAGCGAACACATTGATCCCAGTAAGTATGACGGTTTCATGAGCGAAAGAGTGGGAAAGTGGGAGATCGTGGTAAAACTAGTTCCATGTCGTGCAGAAACTTGGTTAACCGTCCACCCATTACTTTGCTAACTCCTTCAACCGTTTACACGACTTACTCACATTTTTCATCGTGGATGAACACACGTGTCATAGGCCGCCAGACCAAAACCCTAAGTAATATCCCTCCATGTGACGTGATTGATGTCTCACGAACGTGGAGTCTGCGAAGCAGATGTGTATTTGATTAGTCAGTCGTTGTTTTATTAGACATTGGGTCTAAGTTTTGTTGAATCGAGCATGGGTGATCGAATGCTCAATGATTCATGGATTGAACATGCTGGACGTTCTTAGATATTGCTCTTCTGAGCAAATATTGTAAATTCGAGCAACTGAGCATCGATTCGATAAATTACTGAATATTGATAGTTGGATCAATATTCGAGCAACTGAGAAGTATTACTCAATTTGACGAATTACTGAATATTGATAGTTGGATCAATATTCGAGCAACTGAGCAAGTATTTCTCATTTCGACGAATTATTTATTGTTGACGCGGACCCAATAAAATATTAATTAAAATATTGCGGTAGACTACCAAATATTATGTAATTAATCTTAATGTTGATTACTGGATCAACATAAATTTATTAGTGTTTGAGCTTGCTCAGAATGATGATTTGTGGAGCGTTTGTTCGAAACCCTAATTTTTGATCAATTGTTCGTCAATTGATGAATTGCTGAAAATAGGTCATGAGTGAGGGAGGGACCGACCACATGGGATGATGGAAGACCATGTGGTCCCAAGTGCTCGAGTGAGCGTGCAGGGTCCTTAGTTGACCGGTTAGTGAAAGAATGATCAAATGCTGGTGTTGACCATTTATTAGAACAATGCTCGTATGAGCATTAGGTGATAAAACCTAATTTATGGAGAAGTGAGGGACCGACTAGGAGGGCATGAAACTAGCCCTTGGTGGTCGTGGGACCAGCTGATGGTCGTTTGAGCAAATTCCAAGTTGGTTGGAAAGAGTTTGGACCCAATATGAGCAATTGAGCAAATTATGTCAAAATTATAAGAATGTGTGGGACCAGCTCCTTACAAGCCTTAAGGCCGGCCTTGGTCGGTCAAGGAAGCATGCTCGGGTTACCATAATGTCCGTGTCTTGGTCCTGAGATTTTGGTATTTTCTGGTGTGCGTTTGAGCAATATCTCGGATTTTCAGAAGAGTTTGATCTTTGACTGAAATTCTTGATTTCGCTCGAATGAGCAAGTAGGACTTTGCTCGTTTGATCAAAATTTGGGAAATATTAAAATAATAATATTTTAATATTTGGCGTGAGTAGCCTAGTCGGTCATGTGACCATTTGAGATTTTGGCTTTTTCATGGTTTGAGCAATATTTGAGAAAATATGAAGAAACCATGATTTTTGCTCAAACGGAGAAGTTTCATGAGATGAGGAAAATAATAATTATGAAAATAAGAGATTGCAAGGTGTGGGACCGGCCACAGCTAGGGCACGTCCGGCTAGGTAGCCCGGTCCCGTGACACCTTCCTATTTTATTATTTTTCATGAAACCGTGAGTTTTGCTCAAACAAGGAAAGTTGCATGAATGAAGGAGTTTTCATGAGTTCATGAAAATAAATAAAATAAGAAAAATAAAAGGAAGAGGCGTGGGGGACCGGCCACGACGGTATGGCCGGCCGGCGGGCGGGCCCGGTCCCTAGGCGCCTATTTTCTATTTTTTTTATTATTATTTTCTCTCTCCTATTTTGTGTAGGATTCCTCATTTGTCCATATTTTCGAATGCTCGTTCATGCATCATTGTTGAGTACACTTGCACCATTTTATTGGAGCTTACTCGGTGATAGTCCAGATGCCCGATTGTTGAGTAATTATTACTAATTCATGAAATTCGGAGAATGATTCATAAAACGGATCAATAATTATGAATTGTGCATCTATTACTAATCCATGATTACTAATCCATGAATTCAATCGGGGAATTCAGGGAAAGGGGTAATGAGATGAATTGGTTATCTATTACTAATCCATGGAGTCAGCCGAGGATTCATGGAACAGGGTAATGAGATATAATAGATTATTTTCTAGGAATTCAGTGGCGAATGTCACAATAGAATTAATCTATTGTAGAATCGAGATATGAGATAGTTGAAGCATCATACTCGTTCTGAAAGGTGAATAGTCAGGGAACAACGTGGAGCGTTGTTAACGTCCTGAAGGCGTTTAACCCCCTCAATAAACAATTATGTAGGAGAGCCGCATGAATCTATACACGGTCTCTCTACATAGTCAGGGAACAACGAGTGTCGTCGACGTCTTGAAGGCGTTAAGCCCTCTCAAGTCTCAACAAACAATTATGTAGGAGGACCGACCAATCGTTCTTCTATGTAAAGGTGGGTCTCTCTATGTAGTCAGGGAATAACGAGTATCGCCGACGCCCTGAAGGAGTTAAGCCCTCTCAACAAACAATTATGTAGGAGGACCTCCCAATCATGTTATTCTACATAGAGGTCATGATGAAATGCGCAACATTGAACGCTCAACTAGTGGGAGGCCTTTCGAGAATCATATTCATCATGGCTCTGGGAGGAACTCGATCAGAGATCGTGAAATGGTTCACGAATTATAACATATGAATCGTCACATGCGTTCCTGAAGCCGGGTCAGAAACATGCAATATCATGATTTTACGATTTTGACCTTTGTCGAAAATCCACCATCAACAAGCGTATATCAAGACTTTACTGTCCATAGCGTCAGATCACTACAAACACAGACTTATAAGGTTTTGAACGTGTTTGCCTGCTCTGATACCAATTGAAAAAGCGTGGGTCTAACAACCACACCCAATATTTGGCTTAGCAATCTGTATGGACTAACTCCAATATAATTCGAGAGCACCAACTAATAAAGCGATCTCAATCAAGAAATATATCCAAGAGTTATATCTATGTTTCTTAATGTAATCAATAAATCAAACAAATAAAAATCCGTGAGCCTGATTAATATAAGAAACAACTTGGACGGTATAAAAAACCAATATCCAAGTGTCAATCAATTTAATCAATAACCAAAGGTTGAATTCACAATTGATTGAACTTACGCACAACCTGTGATATTTCAATTATATAAACAAATATAATGCGGAAAAGAAATAACACAGACACTAGAAATTTTGTTAACGAGGAAACCGCAGATGCAGAAAAACCCTGGGACCTAGTCCATATTTGAACACCACACTGTATTAAGCCGCCACAGACACTAGCCTACTACCAGTTAACTTCGGACTGGAATGTATTTGAGCCCTAACCAATCTCACACAGATCAAGGTACAGTTGTGTTCCTTACGCCTCTTGAACCACGCTGGATTCTGCGCACTTGATTCCCTTAGCTGATCTCACCCACAACTAAGAGTTGCTACGACCCAAAGTCGAAGACTTGATAAACAAATCTATCTCACAAAGAAAAATCTGTTGAATAGATAAATTTGTCTCCCACGGATATACCTACGAGTTTTGTTCCGTCTTTTGGTAAATCAAGGTGAACAGGAACCAATTGATATATTAGACTTATATTCCCGAAGAACAGCCTAGTATTATCAATCACCTCACAATAATCTTAATCGATTAACGAAATAAGATATTGTGGAATCACAAACGATGATACGAAGATGTTTGTGACTACTTTTCAATCTTGCCTATCAGAGATAAATCTCGATCAAATCTTAAAGAAGATAGTACTCAATCACAATAGAAAACAGCAAGATCATAACACACAACTACAGAGAAATAGTTGGGTCTGGCTTCACAATCCCAATGAAGTCTTAAAGTCGTTAACCTACAGGGTTTTAGAAAAACCTAAGGTTAAAGGAGAACCGACTCTAGTCGCAACTAGTATCACACGGAAGGTGTGGGGATTACGTTTCCCAGTTGCTAGAGTTCTCCTTTATATAGTCTTCAAATCAGGGTTTGTAATCAATGTTACCTTGGTAACAAAGTATTCAATATTCACCGTTAGATGAAAACCTGATTAGATTCAAGCTAATATCTTTCAACCGTTAGATCGAACTTAGCTTGTTATACACGAATGAAATGTACCATCATTTAGATAAAGGTAACCGTAACTATGAGCACTTTAATATCAACCTAATTCATCTTTATCATAACTAGTTCAAATGACTCAAATGAAACTAGTTAGAGAGTTGTTCAATTGTTTATATTCTCATAGAAGTATACAAGACACAATTGAAGCAAAATCGATTTTGATTCACTCGACTCATTTCATGAACATTATTGCCACGATTTGCAAAAGATTGCATTCCTTATTATATAAATATATTAGTTCATGAACAAACCAATTTTAGAACATAACCTACTTAAGTATGCAAACGTGTACGCATACCTAAGTAGCTGGACTGAGTTTGGTTATGCCAGTACACGTACGGGTACGCATACCATTTTACACTTCCAAACTCTAGCAGAAATTCACGGGACCTGAACTTATGCCAGTACGCGTTCGGGTATGCATACTTAGTTCCCGGACTTCCATTCACCAACCAGTACGCGTACATGTACGCATACCATGGTTCCCGGTTTTGGACTTTACACGAATGTGAATACACACTATGTTTATATCCAATCATGGTTACATGTTCTAAACCCTCATTTCAATCATTGAAACATTCTTGGAAGACGACAATAACTGTCTCACACAAACTATTAGCTTCAAAGCAATTTTCAAGTGATCGAATGATCAATACGAAACATTCCGAGTTTACATCACTTGACTGTCTCACAAAAATCATGTAAGATGTTACAAGGCGATTTTCACATGATTATCTTTTGACATTCGTCAAGAATAAAAGATGAACTTGGTTAAAGCGAAAGCTTACCAACACATATTTCGAGAAATAGATTGGCGAGATAAACTCGGCTCAAAATACCAAATGTGTATAATTGAAGTCTATATAGCAATACGACTTTTGTCTCAAATAAGAGATAGAGTAGATAGACTTTTGAGTGATAGATGAGTTAAAGTCTCCACATATCATTTGTTGATGCAGTTCCACAAGTTCCCTTGAGTAGTTCTTCGTCTTCATTCGATGAACGTTGTGGAGTCTAAAGCTCAACTACACTTTCTATCCTAATCCGAGACTTAGCTATAAGTAGACTAAAATCAATACTTATAGTTTTGGCAACTAAACTTGACAAACCCGCACAACAGGTTCACAAAAGGCCCAATCATTATTCGTAGGTTGAAGTCTCCAAATAATGACCATATCCGATCATGAACCTAGAATTTTTCATAAGTCAAGGTCATAGTAACTTGATCGTACTACTAAGATCGAACAATCAAGTATGATATGCACGAGTGACTTCCCAAATAAAATGTAGTATATATAATAATCAAATCGGGGTAAAGTCGGACTACTAGGTAATAATCAAACGGGGTAAAGCCGGACTACTATCTTAAGACAATAAAATGTAATACTATTTATCCAGGGGTAAGTAGGGCTACTAAGTAATATTCAAACAACGTAGCATTGCCCTACTAAACTTAGCAAAGAGCTATGGGGAATCACAGACAATCTTCGCGGGGAACCACTCAACGCATATCACACAACATACCCATTCAAGCACAAACAACAAGCTAACAGAAAGTAAGGACTCATCAAGCTCACATATAAAGTAACTTAAAGATTACAAGAAGGTTACAGAGTTCCCACCTGATTTGATGACAAGCCTCGCCTACCTCGAGATCCTCAATCCACTAGTTCATCCCTTGAATCGATCGTTGTTAATAAGGACTAACTGTTAATCACATAACCACTCTAAGAGTTTAGCCAATAGGCTCATACAAGGTTCAAATCATAATTTCTTACAAGTCTCCGGTTGTAGGCTAAGTCAAATAACTAACGGTTCTAGTGTTATTAATGGTTTTATAACATGGTAAAAGTAATTTTGGAATAAATAATTATCTACTTATCCAAATGGGGTCAATTTGGGTGTCATTTAAAAGCCCTCGAAAAACTCTACAACTTTACAGAAGGAACCGAAAGCTAATTCGGACCATAAGGGGGGTCCAACAGTCCGATAGTGCTAGTGATTCATGTGAAATTGGTGATTGTAGGGATTGTAGGGATAGCTGCTAATGTAGTAATCGTAGTAATTGTTGTGAGGATTGTGATTCCTGTGAGACTTGTGATTCTAGGGGTACTTCCATGGGATGAACTGAGACAATTGCAGAGACAGTGATGATGTTGTTGTTTGTTCGCCATAGAGACAATTGCAGAAACACTATATGGTGATTTTGAAGAGATTGATCATAGAATCATAGTTTGTTCATAGCAACAGATGAAAAGAAAGAGAGGAGAAGGAGAATTCCGGTAGAGTTCCGGTGGTAGAGGTGGAGAAATCCGATAAGAAAAGACCGTTGAGGCACTACTAGACAAATAAAACGGCTAGAATTGGCCTGAGAGATTGAGTTTCAGGCGAAGTAATTTTTTTTGGTTTGTACGACTCATTCTCTCTCCTTATTTATTTCAAGAAAAGATAATATAAAAATATGTTGGAGATCAACCTAAGAGCTTCTCCAATGGTAATTGTATGTGTTTCATATGTGACATCATTTTTAAGTCTTCCTCTAGGTATAAAATCCTAAATATTAGGGAAAAAAATAATTTTATCTCCAACCGATATAGTTTAATATCTTTCTTTCACTTATTTGTAGGTATATAATTGGTTAAAAATATTTCCATTTTTATTTTTCATTGATTATTAGTAATAAAGGTGTGAAGACATCCTCTAACTGAATGTGTAAAACTAGAGGTTCACTTAGAGGATGTCTAACTTTTTTTTAGCCACGTCATCCTTAAATTAATGGGTTGGAGATGATTTTTTATAAATATTGATGTGTATCCTATGTGGATTAAGACTTTTTCTTCCACACACATTCCATTGGAGAAGCTCTAAGGTAAAAAAATTTACATTTATATTTTTTTTGTCATTTAGTAATGACCCACGTATAAGAATGTGTTAATAAGACCTCCTTCACATTGGAGATGCTTTAATTGGGAAAAATATCGTTTGGTCCTTTTTTAGGTGGGCCCATGTCTGTTTAGTCCTTTGGTCAAACGCCTTTACTGTTTGGTCCATAATTAGTTAAAAATATTTAAATAGACAAAAATACCCTTAAAATTGTAAAATTTTTATTTTTGCAAGTAGTTCTTCCAGCTAAAAATGACTTCATTCCCGTGAATGAAGTCCATACAAAAATTAAAAACAGACTTCATTCCAGTGAATGAAGTCCATACAAAAGCTAAAAAAATCGACTTCATTCCTGTGGAATGAAGTCCATACAAAAAGCTAAAAAATCGAGACTTCATTCGGGAATGAAGTCCATACAAAAAGCTAAAAAACAGACTTCATTTGTAAAAAATGAACAACATCATCATCTTCATCTTCTTCGACGTCTTCAACAAGAACAAAGAACATCGTAAATCTTCAAACACCAGCAGCAACATCATCTTCCATCATCGCCGCCTCAAAACCGAAGTTCGTTAGCAAACACAACACGAACTTTGTTTCTTGTTTACATTAACAACATCGTCGTCTTCAACAACATCATCTTCATCATCTTCTTTATCAAAGACAACAGCAGAAAAAACCCTAAAAACAGAGTTCATCTTCATCTTCAACTTCAACACAAGCAACAACAACATGATTTCACGTATTCTTCATCAAATGGTCCCGAGTTGTCAGTCTTGAACATCTTCAACGAGATGCACGGATCAAAATTCAAGAAAAGAAAAAGAAAAGAAAGAGAGAAAAGTAGATCTCAAAAGAAAAGAAGATGAGAGAAAGTAAATCAAAATGATTTTTCTCTCTTGATAATTGAATATATATACCTATGGTGACGTCATGGATGATGTCATGGTCCCAAAGGTATTTACGCCCTCTAAGGTGACATTTACATCATCCACGACATCGCCAGAGGATCAAACAATAATTTTTAGGATCAAACTATTATTTATATTACCAACAGATAAAACAGACATTTGACTAGAGTCGAATGGGTGAGACTCATCCTAATATATTATTCCTAGGACCTAATGGTATTTCCTACGCTTTAATACCCATTGGCCCGAATTTTGTCCAGTGCTGTCGGACGGGCCTGTAAGTTTGGGGCATCAAACGCGCTTTTGTCGCTACTCCCGGGAAAAACCCTCCTATTCTTTTATTCTCTAAAACCCTCATTCTCTTTCTTCTCTAGTTCTTCCCCATTTTCAACTTCTCGAACGCAAACAAAACACTGTGTCTAAGAACATCATCGAAACCCTAATTCTCATGGAAGATTATTCAAACTCATATATTTTACCCTAACTTTCGAGGTGTATTGAAAGTGTTTCGGAGTAATGACAATGGCTAGTTCTGGGGATATTGAAGAGATTATTTCAAAACTTTCATCAGATAAAGTTAAAACTCGAGAAGTATGTTTTTCTATACTTAATTCTTTTCAATCATCAGTGTAGTTGCAGTAGTCAAGAACTCGAAATGTTTGAAATGCTTCGATTTTGATTTTGATTTTTTGATTTTTTTTTGAATATTATTTTGTTGGATTTTGTAGGAAGGAATAAAGCTGTTGAGTAATTGGTTAGAAGGAGAAAGATCGTTTGGATTCTGCAAAATTCTTAGTCGAAATACTGCGAAACTCAAACCTAATGAGATTCCTCACTGTAAGTTTTGTGTTGTATTTGAAAAAAAAATCAAATGAGGATTTTAATTTAGTGTTTTCATATGTAATGTTTTTGATTGTTTGTTTGTGATTCAGCAAAAACCTGGCCATTCCTTATTAGGGTTCTCATTGGATGTATTTCGTCTGAGATATCTATGAGCAAGAAGCGTCCACCAAAGCTGATTTTTGCCAAAACTCTTCGGATTGCGATTCAACAGGCTGAGGATACAAAATTTTCAGGTTAGGAATCAAAAAACGTTAGGATGTTTTTCTAAGAATATTTTGGTGGAATGAAGTGAAAAACTAGATACTGATTGAATTGACGAAATTTGCAATTTCAGATACATTGAACCCCCAAAAAGGCAAGATGACACCAGATTTCCCGTTGTATCTGTATTTTGCTTTGCATCTGAAAAGCTAGTTACTAACCAAATTACCATGGAACCACCAAATTAGTCAGGATTGTGTTCTTTACAATCTTACTGCACTCAAGCCAAAACTAGAAACCTGAAAATTGCTGATGTGGGAACCGTTGAGTTTTGCAATTAATAACAATATAACATTCTCTAGTCATCTGTTTATTTTGAATGTATTACATAAATGACTGGACTTCAACAACCCTTAAAAACATGAAAATTCAATGGCATTTTGGTAGTTGCATTTGTTCTATCTTAGACCAAATGCCGCTCCTGTTTTTCTTTGGTCAAGAGCGATTGGATGTTGTAAAGATTTTTCAAGCTTCGTTCATTTATACTGACTGAAGGGAAAAGGGTGCCTGGTAGTTGATATGGACAAGAATTGCACGCTTTGTTAGATTAAAGGCTGTCTACACTAGTCGGGAAGTAGCTCTTGTGTTATTTACTTAGAATTAGTACATTTGAACTCCTTAAGTGTGTATTA
>JAJJWW010002571.1:0-47366 GCA_023531295.1 Papaver armeniacum
TCAACTACAATGATCAGCATCAAGCGAAAATTCCATACACAAGTTTTCAAAGGCTCGATTGGTCTCTCATTTAAATGAACCCCATTCTTAGAATGATTTCTTACTCTTAACTCGAGCAATTGGCAAGACATGAGATACCAACAATAACATTAGTGAACAATTGCCAGAAGTGTAAAAAGATACCAATATTCTCTACATCTTGATATAAATCTAAAGAAAAATCTATAAAATGTGACAAGAACATAGTTCTTATCACTACTATGTCTTGTTCCTGACCTCCCAAAGTTTTAGGCGTAAATGAAATTTCTGAACTAAGGATTCCCCAATTACGCCAGCCACTAATTCTTTACCAACATCCTATATTCATAGATTGTTGTGGAGTTGATGATACTTACATGAGCATCGTCGTGAATGCCATCGCCGACTGCACAAAAACCCAACACTTTGTTTACCCTGTAACGTTGTCACTTGTCATCTTGTGTACTTACATTAGGCTGTTATTTTATAATAATTCAATACATAAAAGCAAAAGCAGACAAGACGCATCTTGTTCTCCCTACACACAAAACTGAATTACAAAACAAGGATCCTAAAAGAAAGAAATGAGATCCAAAGGTGATGGCAGACCATCTTGATACAACGTCATAAAAACTGGAGTAAATAATTGACAATCATTCCAGAATTCTACATATGAGAATCAGAAGTTACCAAAAGGAGATGAACAGATTGCTCTTCAAATTTCAAACTCAAAAGGATACCTTTGAAATACTAGTTCTGATTCAACAGCCAAAAGAGTGACAGATGAGAATACTCTCTACAACTTGATATAAATCTAAAGGAACAAAGAAGAATCTATCAATGTGACCAGAACATTGTTTTTACCACTGTTCTTGTTAATATGTATTGTTCCTGACATCCAACAATTTCTAGGATGTAAAGTTGTCATATGGGTTCTAAATTTAATCAATCACAATTAAGAATTTATAAATTAAGCATGCAATTCTTTACTAAACATTGTAACTAAACTCATCTACAAAGCAACAAGTAATAACTCAAAACCAGAAAGTGTCCCCTAAAATTGAAAAGCTATCAACAATTTTATAGAATAACTTACTCTGAAATTGAAACTTGGGCTCTAATGAGATTATAGATGTCTAAATCAAAAACAAACTGCGCAACAAAAAAACATTGATGAGCCTAAAATCAAACAATCGACAAGGTAATGAAAATTAAAATCCTAAATAAAAATAAAATAAATGAAGAGCTTAGTAGCTTACCATGAAAAAATTGAATTTCCAACTATCAGTCGAGAAAACATTGAGTTATGAGAGAGGAGAAATAATTTTGCTAGTGAATCAAGAAACTAGATAAAGGGTTCATCTTCTTTCATCAGTGGCAGTTTCCAGAGGAATGATGATAGTAATAGTAAGATTGATTCTAACATTAGGAAGAGATGACGAATTTCGGCAAGAATCCATCATTCTAGACTCAAAATTTTTCTGAGATCTGAATAAGAAAGAAGAAAAATGAAAAAAGAGAATGTAGACGGCGCTAGAGATGTGTTTACTTTTAAGAAGATAAATAATCCAATGGTTGGAAATTTTCATGAGATTGGACTATCATATCCTTGTAGTATTTGGTTACTGGTTTAAAAATGAGCCTGAAATGGTCAGTTTGCCCAAGTGGCTGTCTGCATTATATTTCATTAGTCACTAGTGTAAATATACAAGTCAACAAGACCTTTGCTACTAAGCCAATGCATATTTATTTTTTGTACAAACAAAGTTAAATTGCCAAAGTGTGTGGAAAAATTTGGCGTGTAAGGGCAATACCTATTGTCCTGATCAACAATTGACCCATGAAGAAAAGCTCAATTTGTAGATAAGCGGCATAGTGCTTAAGAAATCTACATGCACCGCATCTGGTTTGTACGGTATTTGGTGACTCAAAATCGAAACCGTCTGTGGCTCAAATTAAACCTTCCATTGCGAATCATATATGACATGTATAATGACCAAAAATCTGAACTGTTATTGGCTCACCACTTTTGGCTCACCTTGTTGGCCTCACTCACATCGCTACCAAAACGAAGGCGTGCAACAATCAACGGTTTCCTTCACTCCCGTGGAGCAAATCCTAGCCATCCAAGGTTACTGTGACGACACATGATAACCTTTGGCCTGAAAAACCTAAGTTTGGCCACGCCAACGGCATGCCAACTCAACGCCACCACGTTGGCCCTCACTACACGGCTACCAAAACGGGCATGCAAATAACTGGCTTCCTTCAATCCCGTGGAGCAAATCCTAGCCATCCAATCCAAAGGTTACCAGGCGACACATGGTAACCTTTTGCCCGAAACCTAAGTTTGGTATGCCAAACCTTGCCATGCCAACGGCATACCAACCTAGCCGCGCACCACGTTGGCCCTCACCACGCGCTACCAAAACGGTGATGCAACAATCAACGGTTTCCCTTCAATTCCAGGAGCAAATCCTAGCCATCCAAGGTTACCGGTGACACATGGTAACCTCCTCTCGCCTGAAACCTAAGTTTGGCCACTAAACCTTTGCCATGCCAATGACATGCCCAACCTAGCCCGCTACCACGTTGACCCTCACAACGCGGCTACCAAAAAAATTGGTGCAATGATCAACGGTTTCCCCTCCTCTCAAGATGCAAATCTCGACCGTCGAAGGTCATCCTGGCAAGTTTCCCGAGCTTGACTTGCCAAGCCACAACAACGTGCTACATGTTTTCCAAAACATTCGAGATATCAACACAAACTGGGGGATCCTCTTTGGGTATTGGTTTGGCGGTCTACGCGTGCGACGTACACTTCGCCCGTCATAAGGAAGTGTTATAAGGGTGAGTCAGTTAGTAAATACGGGAAGTTATGTGTGAAACGTTCTTGGGACATAAAGCACATGCGTTAACGACTTTATGGGACATCAATCCCATAACGTTAGCAGTTTCATGAAAACTAGATTCATGCGTTAACCACTTTATGGAACATCAATTCCATGCATACGGTTATCACCTCCTCCCATTTACTTCCCCACTCCTTAATGAGACTAGGGTACATTTTTACTCCGACTTGTATAAATAGGTCTTACCTATTTCCATTGGACAACAAGTTCATACGGGAGATACAACACTCGGTAAACTTACTTGCTAGCTCCCTTGGGAGCTCTCACTTTTACGATAACAAAGTCGTAGTAACCCAACTACTCTTCCAGAATCGACATTCCGGTCTCACCACTTTCCTTGCTTCCCTCCCCAAAACCAACCCATTCTCCTCCACTTTGTGACCGAAACAAGTCCGAATGGCCATTTCTTGGTTTAGGCCGGACTTGTACAGATTGATCTATCGAACCCAAAGTACTCCCTTGTAGTACATTGTTTAGGGTCTCACCTGCACACCCGCAATTACAGAAATCATGAAACCATTTTCACCTACAAACAATAATATAATAGATTCTTTGCTTTCTATTGGTTACTCTTTTGGGCTCTGATTCGAATTCCATCCATGTATTGATTACTGTTGATAATCAAAGATAATGATGTTGAAGACTTGAATCGAAGTGTTTGGAAGGCAGGTACTTTGCAGTGCAGCATGTTCTATTAATTGTCGTTGTTATAAATTAAACATGAGCAAATGAACTTAATCTCTTATTTTAATTCCAGGATAAGAAATTAAGAATTTGAGATAACAATTGAATTTCAGAATCGTTAATTAGGTGTACTTTTTACCTCTTTTTTTATTTTGGTTTTGTTTGAATGTTTCTTACTTTTTTGGGTGCATCTAATCGATATTAAGTCAAAAATCAGAGGAAGGAATGAAACAAAACATATAAGTGATGGTCGGTAGGAGAGATGGAGCAGCCGAGATGGAGGACGGTGGAAGAGATGGAGATGAAGAAGTGTGGTCCGTATAGAGTTTTAACTTAGGATTTTTGTTTGAGCTTATTAATTGGGGTGGTTCTATTGTTGACTATAAACTAAAAGTCAAAGTTGTAATATTTAGGATATGTGAAAAGGTATAAGGTGGTAAATAGGATAAGTATGGTTGGTAATTAATTAGATTGGCAAATAGGAAAATTAAGGACGGTAAATAGGGTAAACCTTTCTTTTTGTGTGGGATGTAGTTTTCGTTTTTCTTGGTTGATATTCCCTTCGTCCTCTATGCTCTATCAACTGCAACAATTTTTCATGGCGTCAACGTAACTGTGATGAAGGATGATGATAAAAATGTGCTATGTGCTCTCCAATCTCTCTTGTTGTTTATTGAGCAACTTTTTGATTCAAAATGTGCAGTTTATTTCCATTTATTTTATCTTGAGTTTATAACTTAAAACTTTGATATCCAACTGAGTAACTTCATATGCTTAAATATGGTAAGGTAGTGCATTCCTGGTGGGGAAGAACTCTACCTGGTTTTGCATGACCTGGTTAACTACATATACCCTAATTCGATCTTAAAGTCTGAGCATAGTAATGTTGGAATCAGATTCATTTGTTTACCTACTGAGTATAACAACATAGTAGTGAGTGAAACCAATAGGTTTGATTGAACCCATAAGCTTATAGACTGACTAATTGATATGCATTGATTGATATATCCAGATGGATAGTCCTGATGCTCGTGCAACATCCATGTGATAGTCCTTCGAATTCAGTGCTCGTCCTTCACCTGGAAGTTCTGAAATTGTGTATTGGTAGACCTAATAATGTACAATGATATTGCCTATTTATCACCACTAGGTTGCTGCTCTGTAAAAAAAAAGTAAAAATTGGCTAGGTTCTTTGAGAGGATCGATTCGTTATAAGTTAGGCAACCAAAATGAGAACTCTCATTTCCGATTTAGGGTCTTCAGTAGCCAAAGTGCTTATTTGGGGAATTACGTTAGATCAGTTTAGCCTCTGAAGTTTTAAGGACCCCTGGTCCAATTTCATTATTCTTGCTTTATACATCTACTGCGAACAAGTCTAACTTTGTGAAAGTAATTAGATCAACTGACAATGTCATGTCCATTCACTAATGTTATTGATAAAAAGAAGAGCTACACCGGATAGAAACCTATGTTTAATAAGTAAAATCTGAAACTACACGGGTGTTCTTTGTTTGATCTCGAGTCTTTGCAAGATCCACAAAAATCAAAGATGTATAAGTGATCACATTTGACTGCAATTCCATTTCTTTGATCTGGTAAAGTCTCTTGATCACACAGCACCTTTGACTAGTACATGGAATGAGAGTCATGGAGATTCTTCAAGGAAGATCAAGTTGATAGAAACTGCTGATGGGACGACTACCCATTTCCCTGCATAAATAAATTATGAGCCTAAAATCAAACAACAGACAATTAATAAAATCTAAAAAAAAAAAATTATAAAAAAACAAGTACTTACCCCAGAAAACAGCAGCCCAAACTGTATTTGCAGTCCAGAATTCAAGAGAAAAAAACTTAGTTTTGAGAGGAAAATCATTGTGCTGGTGAATTGAATCATCGAACAACAAGATAAAATCTGTTTCATCTTCTTCTTCTGGAAATTTAAGAAGAATGATGAGGAGAGTAATAGTAGAAATGGAATGGAGATCAGATCAGTGAGACATAACAATGTTATCGAAGAATCCATTGTCGGCAAAGAAAGAATTTGGACAGAAAAATCTTAGATCTGAAAAAGAATGAAATTGGTTTTACAAAGAATAAATATATAGGGTACCTCATGTTTTAGGGTTATTCAGAAAATGATAATCTAACGGATGGGATAATGTTTGAGATTTTATCCAGATATATCCATCTATAATGATGGTAGGTTAAATCTAAAGAATTTCAAAATGGCCCGAAAGATGCCATGCCTTGACACGTCCCAAGAAGGTCAGAAGCTGACCTGACCGTACTAGTTTTGTTATCCACTTTGCTAGTATTTATTTTGGATGATTTCATGGCTTCTTAATGACCTTTACAAGTATGACCAATATCTTATGTTTAGTTGCTGAATAAAAGAATCCATCCGTGACTGAAACCAACAAATTTAAATTGAACCTTGAATTTAATAGATTGTATACACATTGATTAATATGTAGTTGTTTCACTCTTTGTATTGCTCTCCTACATTTCATAAAACGATTCCCTCACTTCAAGCTAGATTATAGCCAATCATTTAAATTTTCTTTTGAATTTCAGACTATCTCACTTCTCCTATGTTCTGGGTGTCTTTCCGTGAATCTGACCATGCTGTAAATGAAGGTAGAGAAGGATAAATGTGCTGACTGACAAATCACTGCCTTCTGTCTCTCCATCACCATCATCATCAAACAATTCTTCTCCTCACAATTTTTTTTCAGTCGTGTGCATTGTGGGTATGGGGGGTCTGGCTAAAACTTCATTAGCGCAGTTGGTATACAAAGATGAGGCAATAAAAACATATTTTGAATTATTCATATGGGTCTGTGTATCTGACAAGTTTGATGTCTATAGGATCTTGAAAGAAAATCTAGAGTCCCTTACTGATGGTTCATGTGCGGATCCATTAAATGTCGATGTGCTGGCTAGACAAGTTAAGGGAAAGCTGATTGGTAAGAAATACCTGTTAGTACTGGATGATATATGGAATGAGGACGCTGGTGATTGGGATAAACTACTGGGAGTCCTTGTCAATGGCGTTGAACGCAGCAAAATATTAGTCACCACACGCAGCAAAAAAGTTGCTTCTGTTGTCGGGGGAAATGTTCACAATTTAAAAATATTATCAGATGATGTCTGTTGGTCTATTATGCAGAAAAAAAATCTCATTTTCAGGTGGAGCAGTACTTACTCAAAATATGACAAGTATCGGGCGGGACATAGCGAAGAAATGTCATGGCTTACCACTTGCGGCAATGTTTCTTGGAAGTTTATTATACCTCAAAAGAGAAGAAAGGTACTGGGTTTCAATCAATAATGATAAGGATTTGTGGGTTCAACCAGAAAATACTAGAGTCATATTAAATAAAATAAAGCAACATAGACTAGGATTTGTCCTGATACTCATTTCAGTTTAAATTAAATAAAGCAAGAGGACCACCTAATTCAAGTTTACATCTTAATAATACAGAACAACAAGTTTTCTGCTTGTGGTTTAAGTTTTCTGCAAAATCTAGAAATCAAAGAGTATAAGCAATTACATTTAGACTGCAGTTCCGCTACCCCATCTTCGATAACAGCATAGACTTGAATTATTCCGCAATTAAATTCTTGCACTCGCAGCCCTTTGATCAGTCTAATTGAAAGTACTACATAATTCTGACCAGTCATGATCATAACCCTGCCAAGGTCTGTAAATTGCTAAAGCAGTTTGAAAAATGCTCAGGGTTCCACCATGTCAATCCATACACATGCACCAACATTTGTTGGTGCTGCGCTGTCCCAAAGTTTCTTGGGTGTAACTTCGTTACTAAAGGTCCTGCAAACAACATATTCCTTTAAACTAATCACTACATAGAAACACAAGGAAAAGAGGATGCACCATCTTGAGCCTTTAGAGTGTACAGAACTGAATTAATTACCAAACATGGAAGAATTTAGTGTTTCTCTCATGTTTTTCAAACCATTCAATTCTGGACTGCTGCCTCCAGTAAATGCTCTTCATCTTCGCAAGTCTATGGAAAACGCCTTTAGCTTCAACTATTAAAGCAGTCAGTACCTCGGAAACACCATTAGACTGTTCCTCCCTGTCAAGTATTTGAATTTCAAGAAGATTCTCTTCTATCTTCCTTTCAAAATTCCCAAACACATGAATATTCCAGTGTTTAAGATTAGCTTTTAAAACCTGCATCTTCTTTGCAAAAACAAAACCAGGATTTCCTTGAAAGTTAGCAGACTCCACCACATCTTCATCAAGTTGAGGATATTAGGTCCTCAAACCAAATTTCCCGAATCGAATGGAGTTGCTCCCCATCCCTCTCCTTCGACGTCAGCCGAGAGCGGCCAATGGTCGGATCTTTCAAAACTGAAGCTTAACGACGTTCCAATCTCCACACAGACACCAAGGTGCCCCCCAATACATTCCCACATCATTCAGCTCCAACCAAAATTGCTCAATTAAAATGTCCAAACATGGACCATACACCGTCGTAAGAACCCACCGTAAATCCTCCTCTTAGTTTACACCGAACTAAACCGAAAAGCCCCCGACCAAAGAATCAACGACCTCCATTGTTCGTGTATTCCAAACTAAGAATTCCACAAGACCTACCTGTTTATGGGTGAAAATCGTTTCGCTGATTTTGGTAATTTCGGTGGGTGAGTGAGAAAACCGATTCAAACCCTAAACAAATATGCCGCACGTGAGCACTTTATAGGTTCGAGAGATCGATCTGCATAAGTCCGTCCTAAACCAAGAAATGGCTGTTCAGCATTTGCTTTTGGTCACAAAGTGGAGGAGAAGGGTTGATTTGGGGGAGGGAAGCAAAGAAAGGTGTTGAGGAGAGTAGTATCTCGACTTGTATCGAAAGTGAAAGCTTAGGAAGCTTGCAAGAGATGGAAGCTTTTGAGAGAGCTTGCAAAGTTGCCTTTCTCGAGAGTGTAAGTGTAGTATATTTCTCCCGACCGAGACCTCGTTGTCCGGTGGAAATAGGTAAGACCTATTTATACAAGTCGAGATTGAAACGTACTGGCCTCATGAAGGAAGAGAGTAAAGGGTGAAATAATGGGAGGAGGTGGTAACCGCATGGTTTAATGGGCTAAAACGTTTTTCACCATTATTTCCTCTTTTATTTGACCGCTTTATTCCTTTTCACGCTTTCTTAATGTGAGCGTAGTGTACGCTGCATGCTGTGACCGCCAAACCGAAACCCTAAAGAAGCATCCCCGCAGGTTTGTGTCGATGTCTCGAGTGTTGGTTTGCATCTTGAGTGCAAGCGCGGCGCTAGTGGCGCGTGTGGCATGTGCCAATGGCATGTGCTAATGCCTTGGTGGTAAGTTGCACGGTTGCAAGTTAGGTTACTGCGTGTGGGTTTGGCATATGCCAATGGCATGTGCGGAATGCCTTGGTGGTAGGTTGCACGGTTTGCAAGTTAGGCTACCAGCGTGTGTGTTTGGCATGTGCCAATGGCATGTGCTGAATGCCTTGGTGGTAGGTTGCACGGTTTGCAAGCTAGGCTACCAGCGTGTATGTGTTTGGCATGTGCGGCCATGTTGACCTAGTTGCAAGTCTTGCAAGCCTAGGGCGCTATGTTTGGCGTGGGCCAAAGCCATAGCGGTTGGAAGTATGGCTTGCGACACGTGTTGGCATGTGCCAATGGCACGTGCGCCATGTTGACCTAGTTGCAAGTCTTGCAAGCCTAGGGCGCGATGTTTGGCGTGGGCCAAAGGCATAGCGGCTTAGGAAATATGGCTTGCGGACGTGCTCGGCATATGTGCCAATGGCACATGCGGCCATGTTGACCTAGTTGCAAGTCTTAAACCTAGGGCGCTATGTTGGGCGTGGGCCAAAGGCATAGCGGCTTAGAAATATGGCTTGCGGCACGTGTTGGCATGTGCGGCCATGTTGACCTAGTTGCAAGTCTTGCAAACCTAGGGCGCTATGTTGGGCGTGGGCCAAAGGCATAGCGGCTTGGAAATATGGCTTGCGGCATGTGTTGGCATGTGCCAATGGCACATGCGGCCATGTTGACCTAGTTGCAAGTCTTGCAAACCTAGGGCGCTATGTTGGGCGTGGGCCAAAGTCATAAGCGACTTGGAAATATGGCTTTGCGACACGTTTTGGCATGTGCGGCCATGTTGACCTAGTTGCAAGTCTTGCAAACCTAGGGCGCGATGTTTAGCGTGGGCCAAAGGCATAGCGGCTTAGGAAATATGGCTTGCGGCACGTGTTGGCATGTGCCAATGGCACATGCGCCATGTTGACCTAGTTGCAAGTCTTTAAACCTAGGGCGCTATGTTGGCGTGGGCCAAAGGCATAGCGGCTTAGAAATATGGCTTGTGGCATGTGTTGGCATGTGCGGCCTTGTTGACCTATTTGCAAGTCTTGCAAACCTAGGGCGCTATGTTGGTCGTGGGCCAAAGGCATAGCGGCTTGGAAATATGGCTTGCGGCATGTGTTGGCATGTGCCAATGGCACATGCGGCCATGTTGACCTAGTTGCAAGTCTTGCAAACCTAGGGCGCTATGTTTGGCGTGGGCCAAAGGCATAGCGGCTTAGAAATATGGCTTGCGGCACGTGTTGGCATGTGCCAATGGCACTTGCGGCCATGTTGACCTAGTTGCAAGTCTTGCAAACCTAGGGCGCTATGTTGGGCGTGGGCCAAAGGCATAGCGGCTTAGAAATATGGCTTGCGGCACGTGTTGGCATGTGCCAATGGTACGTGCGGCCATGTTGACCTAGTTGCAAGTCTTGCAAACCTAGGGCGCCATGTTAGGCGTGGGCCCAAGGCATAGCGGCTTAGAAATATGGCTTGCAAGCACGTGTTGGCACGTGCCAATGGCACGTGCGGCCATGTTGACCTAGTTGCAAGTCTTGCAAACCTAGGGCGCTATGTTTAGCGTGTGCCAAAGGCAAGCGGCATGGAAGTATGGCGTTGTTGCCATGGTGCGCAGAGTGCGGCTTGGTTTGGCATGGTTGCCATGGTGCGCAGAATGCGGCTTGGTTTGGCATGGTTGCCATGGTGCGCAGTATGCGGCTTGGTTTGGCATGGTTGCCATGGTGCGCAGAGTGCGGCTTGGTTTGGCATGGTTGCCATGGTGCGCAAAGTATGCGGCTTGGTTTGGCATGGTTGCCATGGTGCGCGAGTGCGGCTTGGTTTGGCATGGTTTCCATGGTGCGCAAAGATGCGGCTTGGTTTGGCATGGTTGCCATGGTGCGCTGAAGATGCGGCTTGGTTTGGCATGGTTGCCATGGTGCGCAATATGCGGCTTGGTTTGGCATGGTTGCCATGGTGCGCAGATGCGGCTTGGTTTGGCATGGTTGCCATGGTGCGCGAGATGCGGCTCGGTTTGGCATGGTTGCCATGGTGCGCAGATATGCGGCTTGGTTTTGGAATTAGGGTTACGTGTTGAAAACCTAATATGGTATTTTGAAAAAATACCCTATTAATTATTTACACACGAGTTAAATGCTCTTAGTTAATGTGTTGCGGGTAACACTAGGTCATGGGTTTTACGATTTTACCTCTTGTCTAAAAACCACCATCAACATTAAGTCCCCGCTAGCTCGGAACAGGGGACTTTGTTGCGAGGTAAGCATAAGATGGTGACAAACTGTTAACAACAAACCGTAAAGAAAATTGAAGGAGGCTTGTCGACCTTTTATAAATAGGATTTGGAATCCTTGCCCCCAAAAAGAGCTCTTTTCTTTATATTAGTAAGATGGTTGTGGCATTGAGGACTGCTCCATGTGGTATTAAGAACTGAAAGGAAAAGCTTAAGAGGTAAGCAATGATATAATAGTAGTAAGAGAAATAAAAATAACAATCAGAGGTGCTGCTAGTAATGATAAAACTTGTCGATACAGTAAGGGGACAATTGTGTGTCAAGTTGTTCTCATCCATGTTTGCACCAAAAATGTTGATGCTCCTAGGATATAATCCTAAATTGATCAGTAACACTGCTGCAAAATGCAATTTTGTATCAGTATAAAGTGAACCGATAAGGGAGAACCGATAAGGGAATGAAGCAACTAGGACGATTTAGAGATTAAACCAATACTTGCTCCAACCACGCGATACTAAATTCCTTTGTCATAACAAACAATTTAACTTTAGTGCAAATGGTTTAATGAAAAAAGTAAGAACTATCATTAGTGGGAAATAATTTGCTAATATTCAGTGGCCGCTTTTGCATTTTTATGAAACAAAATAGTGGAATATATCGTAGATTAATGAGTGAGGCAAACACTTGTGAAGTGCGGTGCGAAATGTCATTTAGCAAACTCTTGTCTTCGGCTTCCTGCAATGCAAGTACAAATAGTGATCATCCATTGTGATTCGAAGATCAACTGCAGCCTTTGGGTAAGCATGAACATGTATAAGAAGAGTAGATCATTTCCCACATGAGCCGATAACCCATATAGACTAGAGACATGGATTGAACAAACCCTGTTAAATCATCTCCAATGAAAAGAAAAAGAAATGAAGTTTATCTGTTCCCAGGAGGTTGTGATTACACCGCGCGATATCCTACACAGAGCGGGAATCGCCGAAAAGGATACGGGGAGTTGAACCGGAGCTGCGGAATTGGGCTTCGGAGTTGAGGCTTCGGAGTAGGAGTCTTCGGTTGAATCTTCGGTGTTGACTCTTCGGAGTTGGAGTTGAGCTGTGATCTTTGAGTTTTCCGAATCAAATTTGGCTGTGATCTTTGAGTTTTCCGAATCAAATTTGGTGTGATCTTTGAGCTTCGGGTGAAAAGGCATCATTGCTTGTATTTTGGATCATCGTTGTTAATGAGAAAGAGATATTTTCCTATCTCTCGCGGTGAGGGATATCTTCATTCATGAAGATCATATCTTTTTATGAAGTCTAGTTAGATTGCTCTCAGAACCTTGACCGTCCTTCTCGGCCATTACATCATCATTTGGATTCATAGCAGTGCGGTCCCTTACGTGTTGGTTGGGTTGATAAGAGCTATCCTTAATGTCAACAGATTTTGCACCAAAGTGCGGTCGTCACGTAATAAGTTATATAGGAGAGAACTCGATATTTCAGAATCGCACTTATGATAACGAGGCATGCTTCGTAATCATACTTTTTGATAACGAAGCACGCTTCGTAATTATGCCATCGTTTGGCTGTAGGTAAACTCATCGTTGTCGATATCAGACTTTCGCATTTTCATGCCATCGCCGACATCGGGCTTGTCATCTCGGATTCTGATTTTGGCACAACGATGACTCTGAGCATTGTCTTTAGATATCTTCGTAGCGTGACTTTGGCTCTCCATCGTCATCGGGAGTGATTCATCGTAGTAAGATTATTGCTCCTCGCTTCCAGAGATCACCATTGTTGGCTTCATATTGAGGCTTTGGTTAACTCTCCGGAGTTGGCGTTGGGCAGCTTCGGTAAAGCTTCAGAGTTGAATTGAGCTGAGGGATAGGAGTTTAGCATCTTAAATTTAGCAGCGGCACTATGAACTCATTATGCTGCGTTGCTTCGTGACATGGCTCCGCGTTGTTGGCGGCCATGGTTCCATTGCTTTGCCCCTGTACTTGCCCTTGAACACATATTGCACATAACAAGATCGTACTGCGGCCATGGTAGATCTTCGTCTTGACCACCTTCTGTTGTGGTTACGAGGAGTCTTTATAGCATCGTTGAAAGCTTGCATCGTGTTGGTGTATGCAACTCCAAATTTGTAGCCGTGGTGATAATGTCCTGACTTCCAGGTGGCTGAGCCACGAACCTGCCAAGAGATTGAACAGAACCATGCTTGGGTCTGCGGACTGAGACTACATCGTCGGGATAAGGCTACATCATTGGACAATCATCGGGACTTTGATTCTAGCATCGTCAGCGGGTTGTTGATCATTGGTGTCAAGCATCATATCGTTGGTGTTAGGGAGTGGAACCAATTTCGTGGCTCCTTCGGTGTGTTGCTAGTACTGTTATACACTTGAGTTGCGCTCTCCTCTTCCTGGTAGCAATTCTTCACTGGATTTTGAATCCTCGTGGCAAGGCTTTGGACACCGTAGCATCTCTTACGAGCTACACTTCCAGGTACTATCAGCATCGTTGCTTTGAGGTTCATCCCTGTGCTTGGTACCGTCCTCGTGTTCCGCATTGTACCATTGTTGCAAGGCTCTGCACCATCATCCCAGGACTTTGCATCGTCGGCACAGGACATCGTCTTTGCAAGGGTTTGTGTCTTTCGAGCTGGGGATTGGAAATGCATTGGCGGAGTGGAGGATTGGAGCTATCATCAGCTGGGTGATCCTCTGCATCGGATTTGCTTGAACCATCCTCAACTGACTTGAGCTGGGCTATGCTGCGGTGACATAGCGGCTTTACAGCAACGTTCTGCAGGGATGTAACCTCCTTTATCACGCTACGGTGACATAGCGTGTCAAGGTCATTGTCATCATCTCCTTTATTACGTTGTGGATGTAACCTCCATCTTAGATTGTTGTTCTCCTTCGTAGATCGAGTTGATGTGCACCAGCTGGTCTCCTCACACGAGTTACCATCTTCATCGCGGGATTTGACATCATCATATCACTTTGTGCTTCGAATATCTTTCATTGTCACCAGAATTTGGCTTCCGTCCACTACTTTGGCTCGTAGAGTTTGGACTTTGGTTGTCGTGGGAAGACCGTGCCATTATTAAGCAGCTGGCTTCTACAGTAACCTTGCATCCTCGGAGTGAAGATCGGAGCTGCATCACCGGAGTGAAGATCGGAGTCGCGTCATCGGGATGGAGGCTCGGGATTATCCTCGGCTGGGAGGCTCGGGATTATCATCGGCTGGGAGGATTAGAGCTATCATCGTTCTTGGACTTGAGCTATGGATAAACCGTAATCACTTTCGTCATTGCCTTTGGATTCTGGTTCATTGTTTGGTGTTTCATTAGCTTTGCACTATTGTCTGACTCATCCGACTTTGGTTCATCTTCAAGTAACCTTGCGGCTGACTTTTCTTTGCCTGCATCAGGGTTTAGATCATCGGGTTCCTTGTATCTTCGTCATTCACGTCGGACTTGGCTTCGTTATTTAGCTTTGGTTTATCGTCATCAGACTTTGCATCGTTGGAGTTTGTAAATTATCTCAACTTTCCTTCTGAAATGAACTGTGGGGGGTGAACCGCTTCGTGCTTTATCCGTTGTTGACTGCGTTAATCTCAGCTAGGACTAATTAGTTTGCTCCGGCGAAGCTTTTCTAGTGAGGGGTCTGTGTATCACTTAACATAAAAAGAAATATTAGGAAGCACTTTCAATGATTCATTGAATCATTTTCTCGAACAGTCGAGAAGCCAACTTTTAAAAACTCAATACAAGGTAGTTTTAGGTAGCTGCGGGAATCTTTAATCACTAAGCCACCTATAGCATTCAAAAATTATCAGTAGCTCAAAATGGAGGAGCTAACACAGATACAAATCAAAATATGAGATCGAAATAGTATAAAGATACGCACTTCACAGTAGCAGAGAACAGAGGGTTTTATTTTTTCAAACCAGATTTACAAGACTAAGCTTAACAAATAATAAATTGGGATTTGGTAGAATAAATTCTTTAAATAGAAAACAAGTTTGAAAGAGTGATTCACTGAATCATCATGAGCAGTGAAAAAATAAGTTTCAGAAAGTTTAGAAAAAAGCTTGAAAAGCAGATCTGGAATTGGAATAGGTAGAATAAATCTTTACCCATTCCCTGTTTCTAGCGCCAAATTGTGAACACCATTATTTTGGTGTCACAAACGAATGAATAAACTGATCAATCAACAAATATAATGAAATGTAAGCATAAATCATAACTAAATTAAGTGCAGTAAAATGAAATAAGAGTCAACACAAGTGATTAACGTGGTTCGGCATTGCCTACATCCACGGGGTAATAGAGAGTTAGCTTTCATTAATGGTTGTTCGGTTCCAATGGAACTTCATTACAAGACAATGAAATGCAGAGAGTCTGCGTATGATAAGAAGAGTAGAGGGAAAAGAAGGAAAAGAGTGTCGGTGGGCCAAAAATGCCTCCCTTGACCGAACCCAATTGCTCCCTATTTATGGGCAAAATATCTTCTGGCAGATTACACACTTGCCCTTAGCTTAGGATTAAAGCTGTGTTGGATCTGATATGGTGCTTGTTGTTGTAGTATTGTATCCAGCTCCTACTCTTAATCTTCCTCCACGTGTAAATGTAGTTTTTGGTGCATACACCTTCAGTGCTCGTCCTTCACCTGGAAGTTCTGAAATTGTGTATTGGTAGACCTAATAATGTACAATGATATTGCCTATTTATCACCACTAGGTTGCTGCTCTGTAAAAAAGTAAAAATTGGCTAGGTTCTTTGAGAGGATCGATTCGTTATAAGTTAGGCAACCAAAATGAGAACTCTCATTTCCGATTTAGGGTCTTCAGTATCCAAAGTGCTTATTTGGGGAATTACATTAGATCAGTTTAGCCTCTGAAGTTTTAAGGACCCCTGGTCCAATTTCATTATTCTTGCTTTATACATCTACTGCGAACAAGTCTAACTTTGTGAAAGTAATTAGATCAACTGACAATGTCATGTCCATTCACTAATGTTATTGATAAAAGAAGAGCTACACCGGATAGAAACCTATGTTTAATAAGTAAAATCTGAAACTACACGGGTGTTCTTTGTTTGATCTCGAGTCTTTGCAAGATCCACAAAAATCAAAGATGTATAAGTGATCACATTTGACTGCAATTCCATTTCTTTGATCTGGTAAAGTCTCTTGATCACACAGCACCTTTGACTAGTACATGGAATGAGAGTCATGGAGATTCTTCAAGGAAGATCAAGTTGGATAGAAACTGCTGATGGGACGACTACCCATTTCCCTGCATAAATAAATTATGAGTCTAAAATCAAACAACAGAAAATTAATAAAATCTAAAAAAAAAAAATTATAAAAAAAACAAGTACTTACCCCAGAAAACAGCAGCCCAAAACTGTATTTGCAGTCCAGAATTCAAGAGAAAAAACTTAGTTTTGAGAGGAAAAATCATTGTGCTGGTGAATTGAATCATTGAACAACAAGATAAAATCTGTTTCATCTTCTTCTTCTGGAAATTTAAGAAGAATGATGAGAGTAATAGTAGAAATGGAATGGAGATCAGATCAGTGAGACATAACAATGTTATCGAAGAATCCATTGTCGGCAAAGAAAGAATTTGGACAGAAAAATCTTAGATCTGAAAAAGAATAAAATTGGTTTTACAAAGAATAAATATATAGGGTACCTCATGTTTTAGGGTTATCCAGAAAATGATAATCTAACGGATGGGATAATGTTTGAGATTTTATCCAGATATATCCATCTATAATAATGGTAGGTTAAATCTGAAGAATTTCAAAAATGGCCCGGAAAGATGCCATGCCTTGACACGTCCCAAGAAGGTCAGAAGCTGACCTGACCGTACTAGTTTTGTTATCCACTTTGCTAGTATTTATTTTGGATGATTTCATGGCTTCTTAATGACCTTTACAAGTATGACCAATATCTTATGTTTAGTTGCTGAATAAAAGAATCCATCCGTGACTGAAACCAACAAATTTAAATTGAACCTTGAATTTAATAGATTGTATACACATTGATTAATATGTAGTTGTTTCACTCTTTTGTATTCCTCTCCTACATTTCATAAAATGATTCCCTTAATTTGTTCACTTCAAGATCATAGACAATCATTTAAATTTTCTTTTGAATTTTAGACTATCTCACTTCTCCTATGTTCTGGGTGTCTTTCCGTCCATCTGACCATGCTGTAAATGAAGGTAGACAAGGTTAAATGTGCAGTAGTAGATATTTGTACAAGCTGAAAAGGATTGAATAACCAGTTGTGTACCGAAACAAGTGAGAGATAAGCTATAGTCTCTTGGAATATCAAAACAATTTTGTTCCAACATTACTAGATATTTGTCTAATATTATATGGACCATGGTCTCATTTCATTTCATACCCATCACTAATGATATCTTTTTTTTTTTTTAATCGATAAAAAGATATATATATTAAGAAGGAAGGCTAAGTACAAAGCTGCAAAAGCAGACAGCCGCCAGGCAGGAAAAGCAAACAAAATAAATCAACGGAACACCCGCGAAAGGGAAAATAAATAAATTAAGGAGGTTCAAACAATACCGACTTCCAGTTGGAAATAACATCATGAAGATTGATGGAAGAGAATTGAGGAATAGCAGCTGCCCAATGAAAAGAGCTAACCTTTGCCTCGACAATGATAGAATCAACTGATCTCTTTTTTCCCTTGAAGCATCTCTCATTTCTTTCTATCCAAATATTCCAGCAAATGCTAGCTGGGACGCGTTTCCAAACTTCTTTGCCCCGGTAAGTAGCTGAATACGAACTCCAGTTTTTGAACACATCCAACATGGAAGAAGGAGAAGGCATTGGGATGTTAGCTTGAGAGAAGAAATAAACCCACACTTGTTTAGAAAAAATGCAATCCCAGAAAAGATGTGAAACAGATTCGGCAACCGTGTTGCAAAGAAAGCAAAGATGAGTAGAAGAATTTCCACCATGAGCTGACAGAGGAATATTTCTTCTAACAAGGTTGTCAATAGTTGGAAATTTCTCTAGAACCAACTGCCATAAAAAGAACCCAACTTTGTGTGGCCAAGCACGCGACCATATTTTCTTCTTTGGGAAGTCCAAAGTGTTAGCAACACACTCTTCTTTCGCATAGGCTGAACCAACAGAAAAAAACCCCAGACTTGTCTCCAACCCAAAGTAACTCATCGTCTTCGTTAGGATAAAGAATAACGTTATTAAGGATAGAAATTACCCCGGAAAATTCAGAAATTTCAGCATCGTACAGCCGCCTGCGAGAGATGTTTAAATTCCAATGATAACCAGAAATGTCGGGAGTGTAGAGGCTTGATAAAGAGCGCTGCTTGCTGTTTGAGATAGCATACAATCTAGGGAATGCAGTGGCCAGTGGACCTTGCACACACCATGATATCAACCAAGGGAGCATAGTGATACAGATATTCATTTCTGTTTAAATTTGCTATAAAGAAAAGGAACACTTAAATTACGTCTAATAATACTAAAAAACAACAAGTTTTCTACCTCTGATTTAAGTTGTTTGCAAAATTCACAAATCAAACAGGTATACAAGAAATTACATTTAGACTGCAGGTCGGCTACCCCATCTCACTCTAAAACTCTAGTTTTACAATCAACAGATCGTTGTAGTCTCAATCTATTACAAATTGAATTTATGATGAAATCTGATGACAAACATACGAATTAACCAAAAAACATCTCAACTTTACAGGGTGAGAGGGAGACCTGCTGGTCGTAACTGTAAGAGATGAATAATAATAAGTTGCAGCATCTACATCTACTTGTCCTTCAAATTGATTAAATCATCTTGTTATATGATCTTGCAGCTGCTGGTATTCTCTCTGAGTAAAATCCAAGGAGAGCCACGTCTTGAGATCATGGAGTACCTTCGATTAGTCTTGTTTCCATAATCATATACACCGGTTCCATCTTTTATCAATACCCTTAATCTGCTAAGAACTAGCTGGGGCCATTTCTTCAGGATTTATTCTAGAAGCACAAGAGAGACTTACCATATGAAGATTATCGGAAACACTTGAGTTTTGAGAGGAAATATCATTGTGCTAGTGAATCATGATCAACAAGATTAGAGTTTCATCTTCATCTTCTGGAAGTTTCATAGGAATGATAAGTAGAAGAGTAACTGGTTCAAAAAGTAAAATTAAAATGACTAATCGATATGTCAAATGAGAACATTGACATAAGAGAAGAACCAAGAGCATGAGCATTGATGAATCACATGTCCAATAGACAGCAACAAACACTTACCTATAGTAATCTGGATTCAGACCCATTGTTGTGGTACTGTAGTTCCCAGTAATTAATGTTTTTGTGCAAAAGAGTTTATGGTTAACCAGCTGATCTAAGTACCTAACAAGGCCAATAAAATGACCTAAAGTTGAGTAAATAACCACAAAAAATTTAAGCATGAAAACCAAAATGAAATCAAGTGGGGCAGCAGCTCTGATTGATATGTTAAATGGGAATGAAAACAATGATATACTTACATTTCAATTACCTTCCATCCGTCGGAATCCTCCTGAAATCACTTCAATGAGATATTCAAGTGAACCCAACTGAGGTCACCGGTAGAATGAGTTCCCAACTGAAACCTCGACCAGAAGAATATATGATAGGCATGGAACTTAAAACTATCAATAATCCTAACATTAATAGTGTGATGATAATCCCATTTGATGTTAGGATGATTTATAATTTTAACTTCCATACATCTACAGGGTTCGCTATTAACATTTCTTTAAAACAAAGGAATCCTTCATTTTCTTGCTTAATCTTTATATTTGGATCAACCTCATTGGATTTCGTGCACTGGGACGAAGGTGGTGATCTCGAATGAAGGTGATTGTGATAAAAAAAAAATGGGGTTTTGAAATCAAATGATGCCTCTGGACCGAAGTGCAAGTGCAAATTGAAATCCACATATATTCAAGTAACTGTTTTGAGAGGAAATATCATAATGCTCGAGTATTGGATCTGTTGACCCACACATTTGTGAGTCTAGGTTGGGAAAATTAGGCGCAGGCCCAAAAAAATTAATATCCTCATTGAATTTAGAGGGTGCCCACAATTAATTTTAGGTAGTGTTGTGATACCCATAATTATTTCCGTGACACCCATAATTATATGAAATTATTAAAAATGTCCGCATGACGGATTATGCATCTGCATGACGGATTATGCATCAAGGTATAATTGACAACACAACTTGGATATAACATATCTAACCAATTAATTGTATTAAAACAAAATCAGACGAAATTGTGAGTAAAATTTGGGTAATAAATGATATTAGTTTTATTATCCAAGAATTCTTCTGACATCCACAATTGAATTAAAGTTTCTCTTTTTATCTCCCAACCTTTGGGAAAGATGGGGCAATACGAGAAACACTGTTTCAAATGAGGCGACAAGTTCAAATAACTCAAATTTAGAATTGGTCGAATTTTGCTTTGACCTTCTTATGTATTCCAGATGTTGTTGTCTCTAATGGACAACCAACCGCTCTCTTTATTTTTCGAGTGCATTATACTTCCAAGCAATTTTGTTGTTAGTGGTAGACCACTACATTTCTTTACTGTCTCTTTTCCAATGGGTATCAAGTTTG
Source organism: Papaver armeniacum (assembly GCA_023531295.1). Taxonomy (NCBI): domain Eukaryota; kingdom Viridiplantae; phylum Streptophyta; class Magnoliopsida; order Ranunculales; family Papaveraceae; genus Papaver; species Papaver armeniacum. Next base: position 20,864 of record JAJJWW010002571.1, read on the forward strand.
GGGTCTTTAGTGCTCCACCAAAAGAAAATGTTAGTGTTTTCATAATATATCAACATTCATCTTCATGTAATTTCTCCAATTTGTATGGTCGAATGCTCCCCTTTATAACATATGCAACCTGGTATTTTTGGTGATGAGCATTGACCACTGAACCTACAGACTGGAGCGCTCCGTACAAGATCACAGGCCTTCTCATATCTAGTCTACTGAAATCAGGTGCATGCATGTTTTCTAATTTGTATCGCAACGATACCACAGAGTTAGAGAGCTGCAAGAACCACAGAGACCAAACCCTGTGTCAACTGTAACTTCATTTTATAGACACCACAAAGACCAAAACTATCAGTCTGATGTTACAAATTAGCCTCCACTATGAGATAAAAACCAGAGGCACACCCGGCTGAATTTTCCATTTCCACGCATATGACATACCAATCTCTCATACATGGTTAAGTAGGCTGAATTTCAGGGACATTTTCTTCATCCTACTCTAGGATGTTAATAGTAATACAAAAGTGGCAATTCCGAAACCAAAGTATGGATTCCATTAAACACCGGCTCATTTCATGCTCTCCATATAGCCAAAGGATGGAGCTCTTTAATCTTAATTCTGAAGGCTGTGGAATCCCCATCTTCATGGAGCCATTGAGCAATTAATAGCCTAAGATTGATGTTGTGATTCTAATCACATTGCTGACCTGAAGAACACAGCTCAAGCAAGAAGACAGGACAATAGCTAGTGTTCCGCCGATTCCATAGCACAGTGCTCGAAGAGTTGCAATCCCATTGTGAATGATGTGGCATATGAAAATCAGATTTCTCATAATTTAATTGAGTACAAATAAGATTGTACATTTCATAAATGAAAAAAATCACAAATTGAAAAGAAAAAAAAAATTAATTCTCCATTAGTTTATTCATTGTTGTAATTTGGTCCAAATGATTCAACTGAACTATGAAGATTTAGTATAAAAAAACTAAATCTTCTCTGTTTTTGAGGATCCGGATCTGAGAGATTTGAGATTTTTTAGAGAAAAATCATAATATGAAGATATTTTGTTCTTGATGATGCTCTACTGAACCATCTACTGTGATTTTGTTACTGCGAGGGGCGGCTGTTGTCTGTTTTAAGGTTAAGGTTTGCGTTTTGAAGAGAAGACGGAGGCGTTTGTGATTTTGTTACTGCGATTAGGTTCACTGACCGATATGAGATGGCTGTGACATGTGCCCAAGACACGTGATGAAGTTTGTTGGATATTTTTAGACGGCATTATGCTAGGCCTAGGCACATTAGAGGCGTGTCGGTTTTGCATTTGTTGCGTCCTCATGGTGTGAGCAATGAGTATCTTACTTCTCATCGTAAAAAACTTCAAAAAAAAAGATGGAGGAAAATACTTTTCCATTACGCACATTGCTTCCACCAGACTAGCTTTCGCTTTTAGAAGTTCATCTCTATTGATAACCTTTGCGCACAAAATGTTGAAAAATATACTAATACGGAGAAGAGAAACTCGCAGATCTTTAGGCAATGAAGTCGCAATATGAACTAGCAATGTAAACAGAGATTGCATCATTACATGGTAATAGTGTGACTTGAAATTCTTCAGCTCCGGTGGACTAATGCTCACGCAATTGCGAAGATTGGAACAGAAGATAGAAGGCACCCTTAAGTTCTTCAGAACTGTAAAAAAAGATACTTTTTCATCTTTTGTTAAGGAAAACGATCCATCTTACTTTGTTGTTTTACCAGTTGCACTATCCTATTTCACCCATAACCGCTTTTTAATGCCCATAGCTTCCATATCTTTACGTGCATTTACACCATCTTTTGACTTACTATTGTAGATGGTGGATTTTCAACAAAGGACAAAATTGTAAAATCATGATACTGCATGTTTCTGACACGACTTTCAGGCATGTGACGATTCATATTTTACGATCCATGGTGAATTTGTTTTCGAAAGGCCTCCACAAGTGGCGTTCGATACCCCGCATTTCATCATGCCCTCTATGTAGAATAACATAATTGGGTGGTTCTCCATAAGATTGAGAGCATTAACGCCTTCAGGACGTCGGTGATACTCACTGTTCCCTGACTACATGAGAGAGAGACCCCCCTCTACATATAAGAACGATTGGGCGGTTCTCCGTAAGATTGAGAGCAATAACGACTTTAGGACGTCGGTGACATTCACTGTTCCCTGACTATGTAGAGAGACCGTGTATAGATCCAAAGCGGTTCTCCGTAAGATTGAGAGCAATAACGTCTTGGGACTTCGACAACACTCTCTATTTCGACTATGCACTTTTCAGAATGGATATGACGCTTTAACTGGCTAATATCCCTTCTGTAATAGATTAATTCTGCCGTGACATTCACCACTGAATTCCTAGAAGATAATCTATTTTATCTCATTACTCCGATTTCATGATCGAATCCACGACTGATCTCATGGAATGGTAATAGATAATCTCATTACTCCGATTTCATGATCGAATCCACGGTTGATCTCATGAAATGGTAATAACTACTTTTATTACTCCGATTCTATGTTCGAATCCACGATCCCGTGGAATGGTAATACTCATTTTATTATTCCGAATTCATGGTCGAATCCACGGCTGATCCTCTGGATTGATAATAAAAAAACTAATCACTTTTATTACTCAGTTTCATGAATCATTCTCCACTAAATTTCATAAATTAGAAATAAATACTCAACAATCGGGCATCTGGACTACCACTGAGTAAGCCCCATAAAATGGTGCAAGTGTACTCAACAATGATGCACGAACGAGCACCCAAAGGCGCGAACGAGCATCCAAAATATGGAAAAATGAGGAATCCTACACGAAATAGGAGAAGAAAATAATAACATTAAAATAATGGAGAAGCGCCCATGGGCCGGGCCCACCGGCCGTCCATGCCTTAGCCGTGGCCGGTCCCATGCTTCCTCCATTATTTTTCCTTATTTTGTTATTTTCATGAACTCATGAAGACTCCTCCATTCTAACAACTTTCCTTGTTTGAACAAAACTCATGGTTTCTCCATATTTTCGTGGTTTCATGAAAATAATAATATAAAATAGGGAAAGGTGTTGCGGGACCGGGCAACCTAGCCGGCCGGACATGCCCTAGCCGTGGCCGGTCCCACACCTTGCAATCCCTAATCTTTTATAAATTGTTATTTCTTTCATCTTGTGAAACTTTCCGGTTTCGGCAAAATCATGGTTTCTCCATGTTTTCTCAAATATTGCTCAAACCATGAAAAGCCAAAAGTCAACGTGGTCACATGCCCGGTTAGGCTACTCACGAAAAATATATTAAAATATGATTATTCTAATATTCACGAAATATTGATCAAACGGGCATACTTGCTCATTCGAGCAAAATCGAGAATTTCAGTCAAGGACCGAACTCTTCTGAAAATCCAAGATATTGCTCAAACGCACATCAAAAAATACTGAAACTCTCAGGACTGAGATACGGCATTATGGAGACACGGGCATGCTCCCTTGACCGAACAAGGGCGGCTCTAAGGCTCGCAACAAGCCGGTCCCACACGTTTTCTTAATTTTGACCTAATTTGCGCAATTGCTCATATTGGGTCCAAAATCTCCACGACCAACTCGAAATTTGTGCAAATGCCCATCAGTTGTCCCACGACCATCAAGGGCCGTTTTCACACCCTCTTGGTCGGTCTCTCACTTTTCCATAAGTAGGTTTTATCACCTAATGCTCAATCGAGCACTATTTCAATAAATGATGAAACCGGCATTTAATCGTCATTCCTTCACCAACCGGCCAACTCAGGACCCTGGTGTACGCTCACTCGAGCAATTGGGCATCACATGGTAACATGTGTTTACAGCTGCAGCCTAATGCAACAGATCATTCCCAGAAGACTTGTGAGGAGCAAGATAAGATCACGCAAGAGTTAGATATTCAAAGGAAGGAGTTCGAGTCTCGTAGATTACAAATGGTAAAGCGGGAGAGGCAGAGATTGAAACCGAAGTAGAAAAGGTCACCCCTTACAAAGGGTACTGCATCTTGACACCAGCACAATAGCCAACAGCACATCGGTGAGGGTACTCAGTTGAGCACCCAATTCATTGTATGATTGTGATATTATGAAAGAGTAATCCAGACTCCGTCATGTAATCATCTTCTATTGGCAAGACTGCATCTCATTTCTAATAGAGTGGGGATAAAATGTCACAATAGAAAGTGAAATCATCCAAGAGATATTAATAAGAAAAAGTAAAGGGACTGCGATATACTATCCAAATTTATGACCAATTTCTTTTTAGAAAAAGATCAAAATTATTCGTTGCGCTTGCGATAATATGAACGAAAATGAGACTAGTAGTTCCTAATAAAGACTTTACATTAACTTTCATTGAAACATTACTTAAAACCATAGACATTCCGATAATTCAAATTTCTCAGCTCATCGAGACCTCTAATGTAAACAGCTAGTGTTGGGCTTTAGAGAGTACATGGACTTTTCTCATTGAGTTGGAATATACAAGGAATATAGAAATCTGTTCAGGGAAACTGTGCTGGGAATGTTGAAATCTGTACAATAGTACTTCAATAACTTAATCCGCGATAAAATGCTTCTATGATTATTGACGTTAATTATGTTCCCATATGTATGCAGAGAATTTTTTCACCAATTAGTTAAAATAACATCAAAGAATTGAATTACTAAAGTATAAACCTACATGAGACTACAAAAGATCAGCTGCTATGAATCCTAATTTGATTGGGGCCAAAGATATTAATCGGGGGCATCCTACTAGAGGACAAATAAGGTCACCCAAACCTAATTTAGGTCACCCCTTAACAAAATTTTTCTAAATACCTAAACTACCCCCGAATGCTTAGTATTAAAACTTAATAAAGTTAATTTAATTAGTGTGGTTAGATTATGTTAGATAAAAACAGATTTTTTTTTTTTTTTTTTTTTTTTTTTTTTTTTTTTTTTGAGAAGAAGAAGAAGAGGAGGAGGTTTTAGAGGAGGTTTTGAGAAGAAGAAGAGGAGGTTTTAGAGGAAAACTTGGGGTTTTTAGAAATGAGTAATTCAAGTAGGGGAAATGATGTTGGAGAAGGTTCAAGTAACAAAGATGATTGTGTTGATGGTAAGATTATCTTAAATTCTCCCATGGATTGGATATATGTCACAACAGAGAAAGAGTCGTCAATGTCGAGGGATGTATACCATAACGACTCTATAAAGTCGTCAATGTATTGACACCAAAAATGACGACTCAAACCTGCAACTTTTCCAGGTTATGAAAAATCGTCAGGGTAATATGATATACCCTGACGACTCAAACCTGCAACTTTTCCAGGTTATGAAAAATCGTCAGGGTAATATGATATACCCTGACGACTCTTAGCTTGGGTCACAAAGAGTCGTTATTTTGTGTGTCTATACCAAGACGACTCTGAAAATTTTTGGGACAGAAAGGTTGTTTGTTTTTCACCTAGGGTCGTTGACCTTTAAAAAAGGGTCGTCCATAGAGGATCGTCATAGGTTTCTATATTATGTTAACGACTCTAATCTAGGGTAAAAAATATGAAAACCAGAAATAAGGTCGTTATCTTGATCATCATATACCCTAACGATTTTTTATGGTCTTTATATGCATATGAAAAATCGTTAGGTTTAGGCTTGTCGAATTGACTGACCCTTTTATCAGAATGAAATTTTTCGGGTAAAGATTTTTTTTTTTTTTTTCTTGGAGTCGTTAATGGAGGAGAAGAGAAGAGTCGAGGGGGTGAGAGGGGAGGGAGTGATCTTTTTGTTTAGAACTAGAAATGAATTGGGGCTTAGGATTAAGGGTTAATAGGTTTTTAAGATTTATTTTTAGTGAAGGGTATAATAGTACTTTCATAATCGGATTAATACGCCCCTGAAAAATTTGGGGTGCAAATAAAATGTCAAGGCCCCCTATTAATATTTTTGGCCCCCAATCAAATGAGGCTATGAATCTGATACTCATTTATACATAGACACTTATACAGTGACAAGGGGATCAAAGGCTTTCCACAGCTTACATAACCATGGGCAATAAGCAGCAGCATACGCTATATCCCTTCAACAGATGCTGCTCAGAATCAACACCTAAATATAACAAGCCTCATAGCGAAGGCAGAAAGAATAAAACTAACAAATATCACTGGCACTTTTTGCAGTTCAGCCAACGACACACTTCCACAAAACACCTTAACCCAGTTAGAAACATTTGTTTGGTCATACATATCGTCGTATACTGATAGCATCATTCAAACAGGAATGAGTAGGGAACCAGAACTAATTCAACGACAAAATGACAGGGAGATATCTGATGTAAATAGATTTAACATATGAGAAAATACAAAAGATTCAAAACTGATTGACACCAATGCAAAAGTCTTCTTTTGTGTGATGCCAATACAAAAGATTTGATCAACGGACACTAAATCAAATTTAACAAAAAATAAATAAAAAATGCTACAAGACACTCTAGGGTGTGATCTTGGGTTAAATACGATACTGCTTACAAACGAGATGTGTTGACTTTGTGAGCAAAAGGTTCATGAAAAGTTAATTGCTGCCGATGCCCCATTAAAAATAGATTTGAGATACAGAAGATCTACTACATTAAACACCATCCTTCACCAAAGTTATAAACAAGTCATCTTTTTTGACAAGCACTATCATCAAAAAAAAAAAAAAAAAAAAAAAAAAAACACTGAAATTTCTAAGCTGAAATTTAAACTAAACTAAACATAAGCTTAAATTGTTAGACAAATTTTTCTTTGTGAACACTGAAAGTCCCAATTAATGTACAACACTGCTGAATGAGATATGACTACAGCCTCAAATTTCTCCAACTAAAACCAATTACACATACATTATCTCAATCCTATCATTTAATGAGTTCAAATCTAGTCTATATATTATATAAACTTTGGTCCCGGATACCATATTTTAACATGGAAGCAAGATCTGTGTAGATCTAACATTTCAACAGTTGGAGCACCTCAGTTGCACAAACCAGAAAGATACCAGATTTTGGTTGTGAGGTCATCACTCATCAGTACTGGAGAGCAGATTTCTTTTTCCGAGATCTCGTCGTTGAGCCGCCATGAGAGGACTTCCAACTGTAATACATGAAATCGGATAAAATTGTACACATATCCTTATTTCAATAAAATAAACAACTTAGCATTGTGAGGAGAAATCATTGTGCTTGTCTTAAATAATTTGTTCCCAGATACAACCAAATTCCAATCATAAGAACTAATCTGACTTTTGGAAACAGCAAATTCTTCTCGGTGCTTCCTCACTCCCTCACACTGCTAGTCTCCACTCTCAATCTCGATGTAAACTTTAGGGTTTGGTTTCTTTATAAAGAGACATTTGTATGATTTACTAAAATGACCTTGATCTGATGGATATTTCTTTATAAGAAAGCCATGTTATAAAAGCAGGCCCTGTGTGCTCTTTTCCAAAGTAAATTTTTCTTTCCGATGGAAGAGGCTAATACCTCTATTTTCTCATCTATATAAAACTGCTTACAATCCGATTGCATTGACGAACAAATTAAGATAAAAATTAAAATGTTTACATAATTCAGAACTCAAATATAACAAATAATGAAAAAATACAAAATATACATAATCCAGCAAGGAATTTGATATCATTTTTAATGGGCTTTAGCAAAAAAATAATAATATGAGCAATTGTTTCAAACCATTATAGTCGATCAATACGCTGTTGAATTTAGATCGCCCTTGTAATTTGCTCGAAAACAATGAAGCTCTACCAAAAAAGGCTATATGTTATAAAGATTTTCACCGAGACAAAGAAATTAACAAAGTTACTTATTAACTTTCACTGCTCTGAACTTACTCTTTAAGAACAGCGCCATTTATTTACTTTGGGTTCAAAGGTTCAAAGAAGACCAAACATTATGGAATTCGAGTGGGTTGTGTTTATGGGATTCTATTTCAACTGTTGGATTTCTACTACAGAGATACTAAATTACTAGAAAGTTGAAACAAAAATCATCAACTTAATAGTGGCAGTATTTGCTCCATTAGCAATGGGATGCGCATTGATGCACTGCAACCAATCTTAATAAACCTAGGATAGATTTCGATATACCCATAGGACAAGGGATACGAATGGTAAAGCTTGAATACTGTTGCTGCCTCTATCGTCCCACAGATTTGGCAAGACAAATAGTTTGGTCCTGGAAAGTTTGGGCAAGAGGATAGAAATGAACGTTATCAACAACCACTAGAAGGGGATAAGTTCGGCGTTGCACTTTTTGATTTTTTTAAGAATTCCCATTTCACAGTAAGTGGAGTTAGAAGTAAATTGGATTTTGTTGGAAAGTACTCAGGAACATTAATGGGCTACGCAAGTCCATTTGAGTCTTGGAGAGGCCCTAGAGGGAATATGGGGTTAATTCATTTTGCATTTTAATTGTTGCAGCAAGTATATAATATGACTTGGTAAAAAATTCCAAGTAGTTAAAATTGGAAAAATGAACGTAGAGACTAGTTTGATAATATCAGCAAGAATATAAGATGACTTAGTTTTTCATTTTCACAAAGAACGACAACAAATTCTTAGTTTCAAAAACTAAGAAAATATAACTAAGTAGAGACTTACTAACAACTAGATAAACTGATTTTCAAACGTCAAAACAAGACGTCAGTAGAAACAGCATTCAGTGCAACATGCTGATATCCAACTCTGTGGTGATCATCTTTGACCAAGCTCTGCATCTCCACACTTCCAGTACAACTAGGATTTAATGCAACAGATTGATCATCGAGATCATACAAAAGCTTCTTGTCAGCCACTTCATTGTGATGACTCTTACAGGCATAGTAGAAGACGCTCTGAACTAATAGCCCCGTGAGATTAACTACTACCAGCATGAACAAACACAGAAATCCCAACAAAATCTTAACCATGAAATTTACATGAGACTCCATCGCAAACAAAAACACAGAAATCCCAACAAATTCGCAAGTCCGAAAGCAATACAAGTTCTCTCTCGTAAGAGTTGTTTACTCTTCTTCATGGTTGCCAACCCATAACCATTTGGTTCAAGAACTGAAATTACACTGGCTAAATGCCATTGCGCTGTCACATAGATAAGAACAAGATCGTATATGGTAGCAAATATGATAGAAAACCCCAAGAAGAGAGCTTCGTTAGTAATTTTCGCAGCCAAGAAAGAAATAGGAACGTAGTGGGACAAGTAGCTGACGACCATGAGACATAGAACATAAAAGAAGGTGATGATAAGATGTTCAAATATGCGAGGAATTCCAAAGAGAGTGGGGATAAAGGAGACGGATTTGGATGCATAGAGAGAAGCTACTGTGAAGACAATAGCGGAGTAACTGCGGATGAACTGTTTATACGAAGGAGATGAATGATGATTACCGGAAAAGTAATCGGCAAAAATAAAGAAGAGGATAAAACTTTGAGTTTCAAGTAATAACTGCATCAATGAAAGTGGGAGAATGAGGGTTAAGGTAATCAAAAGGAATTTTATAGGAGATGATCTGGCTGGGATTTTCACTGCTTCCTTGATGATTTGATCTGCACTGAAGAGCTTGAGGTCTTCTGCTGCAGTAAAGAGATCCATAGTTCTTGTTTAGCTTCACTGGTGAAAGAAAGAGAAGAAGACAAGTATCATTAGTATATAGTGGATCCAATGAACGGGATTGCAAGGAAACTTCTTAAAACCTTTTAAAGAGAAGAAGACTTCACTGGACTCCAAAGTCCATCCCAAAAAAAAAGAGAATACTTGTTTGAAAGGAGTACAACATTTTATTTCATATAGGTAACCTACATCCTTGGAACAAACAAACAGGACAAAAGAAATGTAAAAGCAACAAGGGACTATAGGTGATCTACTAAGTTAATTTTTTAGAAAGTAACCTAGTTCTGGAGTCTAATTTTGTAAATGTCACCTTGGTCCACTCACTCCACTGCTCCACCAACTTGTCCACTCCACTGCTCCACCAACTTGTAATTAAGGTTAGTTTGGGGATGTGATCACAAAATCATTTTTAAAAGGTAAAACAACGAGCATTAATTTGGTGAAGTAAATTTAACCCTCTTAAACAAGCCTAGCGCAATTTAATCATGTCTATGTTCTTTCGAACTGCAATTCATAAAGGCCATTACTTCTGAGTTTAAGAAAAAAGAAAAACGAACTGTGCTTGTTTGGTTCAAATACATACTGTATTTTTCTATTTCAAAGTTCAAACAGAATTCGAATGATTTTATTTGATTTTGGTCTTGTAGACTGAGGGTCAATGTGTGGTCCAAATACATACTCTAAGCAACAACAATTATCGGCTACGTATTTGGTGCACTCCAGTCCAACAGCCGCAACTTTATAGTTATAGGCATCAGTAGCAGACCACCCCACTGCTACCTTATAACCGCATCGTTGCCGTACAAAAAAAGATTTTTGTTATAGGGAAAACTGATTCGTTTAGGGGGAAAGCTTAAATACTTTGACTATGGTATATTCCTTTTGACTTTCGGGCAATAAGGGGAAGGAGTAGAAATAGTCTTTCCCCCTGACAAAAATAATGATTTTTACTAACCAGCCCTCATTTAGTGTAACTCCATATTTAGCGATAATCATGATTATCCCTAAACCAATTTCGTGATTAAACCCAATCATTCTATTTAAGCTAAACCACTTCCGTGATTAAACAATCGCATCGCAACAAACAACATGAATGAGGAACATGTTGATTGGGATAACTACGATTGGAGCAACGGGAAGAAGATCTATTTTTGTTGCCGAACGCAAACTACACTAGCTGCACTAGCAAGAAGAAGAAGAATGTAAATGGGAAGAACAAAAACATCCTGAACATGTGTTGGAATATTTTCAACAACGCTATCCAACGCTATCCAGGCTGTGGTCGCCCCCGAAGAATTTTTTGGTTCAGGGTAACTGTTTCGACCGTTACAAACTATCCGAATATTCAAATCCAACAGACGCCATTGATGTCGATGATGAAGAGACCCATCGTTTCGTGCGAGAAAATTGTTGGTGAAAAGATGCGAAAACCCCTATAAATGGCTTCTCCCATAACTCGTTGAAAACACATCGAAAACCTTCTCTGTTTTCTCTCTTTTTTCTAAAGCATCATCGAAGGTTTTTGTTCACATGTGTTCTTGATTGAATCAAAAGGGTACAAACCTTGAATTCAATTTCCGTTGTAGGGCTTTCATTGTATCCTGAAGGCATTATTTCACATACATTGTAATCGCCAATTTATTGGGAGGGTAGAAATAATTGTCTAAAAGAAATCGTATGAGCATTGAAAGCTTTTGAGTACAACAATTTCTTTGTGTTTATTTCATCCTCTATTTGAACCCATCTTCCAACAACATGAACATGTTAACCATCCAAGGATTTCACTTTCAATATATATATAATTTTGTAGTACGTGAAGGATGTCCCACCACTTTACCATATGTGTAGCTTTAATCAAGTTTTGTATTAATTACTACCTAGATTGATGGCTACAACACTGAAGACTGCCATAGGACAATGTGTTCTAGTTTGGACTTAACCCAATTTTTTACAACCGAAGAGGTATATACAGCATTGATTTCCCTTGTTTTATTTTAAGAACTAATAGCAGCACATACTGTGGGTTTATCTTGCTGCATAGAATGGTCCTTATACCAAGTAATGAACAACTTATGACACTAGGCATCATCCGTTTATGATCATCCCAAAACGTTAAATTTGTTCATAAAAGCCATGTCGTGCAAAAATTCACTCATGATGATCTGTGCCACATTTTATCGAATATCCATCGTGCATACACACAAAAGTTCACATACAGAATGAAATTCCGAAAACTAATTTCAAAACCAGACTTCAAAATACGTTCGTGGATGGATTAAATTCAAAAACAAGTTATTAAGTACCTCATGAAAAATTTGCCCTGAAACTTAATTGGATATGAGTTTGGTTGGCGGGTAATCCCGTAATACAAATTTATTTGTAAAAGTCAATTTTAGTAAATATTTCCCCCTAAACACATCTCCATTATATTAGCTTTCCCCTTAAAAAGCTTTCCCCCTAAACAAATTGACTTTCCTTATAACAAAAATCAAAAAAAAAAATACTCTTTTTGACCCTAAGACATACAGAAAATGGGTCATTTGTCCAAAGAAAATTAAAACATGGTTCAAATGGACGAGTAAAAATTATTATAGGTGAAATGGACACAAAAAAATAGCAAGGATGAAACTGGATTCATCCTGGTTTAAACTTAAAAAATAGCGAGATGAAACCGGATGAATCCGATGTAAATTAAAAATAAGAAAAATAATTTGAAAATGGGTAGGATGAAACTAGTTACATTCGGCTATTTTGTATTTTTGTCCATTTAAACAATATCAAAATCTAAATGTCTTTTCACCGAATTATTGATTTTGGTCTTTTTAACCAATTTTGTGTAAGACATATCAAACCAACCAATGTATAACGCATCAATGGAACTATTTGATTGATCCTATAAACGGGATTCTCATCATCACTATATTGAAACTAGTAGAGTTGATTATGTCATACCATAACCATGAATCTGAATGAATCATAACCACGGTGTGAGAGTTCCATCCTCATCTGCACCATAATCCAGTCTCACTGTACACATCAGTATAGGGACATAGCCCATAGAAATTGTACTAACCTGGCCTGCACAGTGAGCCGCGACATTGGAAATCTGGAATTATTTCAAGGCCATTCTAGTAAATCACCCATATCTCCTCTCCTTATATAAATGAACTCAAATCCCTAGAAGTTTTAGAGAAAGAGTGAGAGTGGAGAGGCTACCGGTGTGAGTGAGGCGGCGGTGTTGATGGAAAAAACAGTTAACCAGAGTTCTCTGCTGATCTGAAATTGCCGTTACCAGAATCAGATGGGGGATTATAATGAGAGTAGTTATGGTTATTCGTGGGGATCATTACTACATATACCCTAGTGGAGATCAAGTAGAAGAGAGATACAGTCACACAGATCTTTGAAATCTTCGAACACAATGATTTCTCCTCTCAAATCTATGTTGTCTGGAGGGAGGTGAAGACAATATGCAATCCGGTCAACCGATTCGTAAGCACACCATTGTTCTAAGCTAGGCAGCTGAATGGTCTCGAATGTTAAAGGATTCCAATTGTTCTATGAAGAGCTGACCTGCTAGCATAATTCTAAGTCTAATTTTGAGTTAGCAAAAAGAACTTGTCATTTTTTTTTTTTTGATCTGCAAAAGAACTTGTCATTTGTAACCTGTTTTCCTAGCTACATAATCTGTGGAACATTTTGTGAGAAATCATTGGTAGGGCGACAATTTCCAAGGCTTGAATTTGAATGTGATATTTACCAATCAATCACATTCCCAATCAAATTCATAAGAATCCCAAAAAGAATTCTCCTGACACCGATGTAGAGATTTGCCTCTCGTGTTGGGTTTTGATGGGTGAAATTTATTTTTGGATTATGTCAAGTAGGCAAATTCGCCAGGCCACTTGTTGTGTCACATTGAGGTTGATTGCCACCCTTCATAAGGATAAGGGGCACACCCCACTTTAGGGTTTTCTTTATATCCTAGTATCTACACTCTCTCTTTCTCCTCCCTATTACAGAACAAACACCACCACAACTGCGCCGTCGTCTCTCTCTGGTATTGAATCTCCTAAATTTCTTTCTCTCTGGTATTGAATCTGTATCTTAGCAGGGACATCTGGAACTACTTCTTGAGTGGTTTTAATGTCAAATGGGTTCAAGCTGGTTCATTAGAGCAACAAATGCAGACTTGGAAATTAAGAAGAGGTAGAAATAGGGGAAGGCAAATCTGGCCTATTCTCATCTTTGCTATAGCCAGAGCAGTATGGGATGAAAGAAACCGGAGGGTAATGGCTCACAAGCTTCTTAGAGCCGAAGGAATTGTCATTAATGAAGTAAAAGCCATGATATATCAATGGGGTAGAGAAGAAAAGTGGTTCTGGGGTAATTCTTTCAGAGACCTCATAACTCACTGGAAGGTGTCAATAGATAGTATATAAATCATTGTAACTTCAAAAATGGGGGCCTTCTGACCTTATTACACTTTCCTCTTTATTCAATTGAGCGAAGATTAAACTTAAATGAACAATAACTAGAGGATTGATGATAATTTCTTCTTAGTTTCAGATTCCAAGCATTGTTCTCTATCACTTCCTTTAAGCTAGCATTCTTTTGTGTTGATATTCTGAATATTTGTGGAAATCTGCATTTCAAGACTTGATTATCTTTCCATTTGTCCCACCAAAAATAGACATTGTTCCCACTTCTGATTTCAATAGTTGTAATTTCTTCCACCACCTTCTTCTGCAGCTGAATTCCTTTCCATAAACCCCTTGCGTCGTCCGTGAACTGTTATTGTCCCATACCTTGTCAAAAGTAAAGTCTTTCGTATGCATGTATTGATAAAAGAATGTATAGACTTTTGACAAATACAAAAGTTAAGCCTATATTGTCAATTTTGATGGAAGATAGGTTAAACTCTTTTGTTTACAAGGATTATGTCTATTGTATGTCGTTATTCAAATAGTGATGGAAAGTATAATAAATCCTTGTGTATTCCACGATGAATTGATCTTTCCAGATCCATATTTTATGTATTACCGTGAGGCTCCATAATGTGTCTTATGTTGAGCACTAAACGACCAAGAAGTGGTCAGACCTTAACAGAATCCTCAATACACACAAAAAAAAAAAAGAAAAAAGAAAGAAAAAAAAAAGATTACCAGTACATACTTGTCAAAGCTACTATACCAGTATTCCAAAATGTATCTTTGAGAATCATACTCCTGGTAAGGCCTCGACATACCTATGATTTCAGGAAACTCAATTTAGCATATCATTCCCCAATACACCAGGCGTCTTTCCTATCATAGTTAATCTCAATTATGTTATTATAAACACTTGTTTTAACATCCCATAAGCACATTACCTTGAAATATTGTAACCCGAGTGGACCGTTAACTAAGCTAATAATATTACCGGCTTAAGTAAAACCAACTCTTGTCAACGTCGATTTCGGCAAGATACCGTAAATGCAATAGATACATTTCTTGCTATCACACTGACAACTACTACAAAGGATAACACCATTACGAGATTAAAAAATATTTATCCAAAAATCCACTCGTATACCAGCACTCTGGTGGATACGACCTAAAATAAAAAAGAGAAAAGAAAGCCGAATCAAAAGAAATTGCAAAAGTGTGTAGTCATGTCTTCCATATAGTGGCTTTTAAATGATGATTGACAGAAGGAACTACTTAATAACTGGTGGTGGGCTTATGGTTCGTGGTTATCTCCCAGTTATCCACACTCTTGCGAAAGGTCTAGATATTCGCCCAAGGCACAGGTCAAGTTTACCAGTTCCTTTAATTTGCTTACATTGTGGGTGCACAACCAACTGCACAAGTTATGCTTATCATCTTTTTGTCTTTGTAATAACGAGGTTACAAGATTTGTTAGGCGCACTTTAGGAGATGGTTGAGAACGGGAAAATAGACGCGGTTCCAATTGCTGTTCCGCTTGGTGTTTTGAAAGCTAAGTGTATAGAATTTGAGACTAAATTACCGGAGTTGGGACGAGAACAATATAGCCTTGCACTTTGGCATGTCTTGTGGCCAAATGTCTTACCACCAGTACATTATTTATTTATTTTTTCACTCCATGCCGCCGCACTAACTCATACTGCTTGTCTCTACTCTGTCTCTGTAAACAACTTCTTCTACCCTAGAAAGCTTGGTTGATTTATAAGAAGAATTGGGTGACTTACTTAAATACCCTTGGACTAGTTCCAATGTTGCAGCCCAATGTGCAAGCCCGGTTAATACAATTTCCACAATGAATGTCAACTACTTTGCCGTTCCCTTTTATTAAAGTGCATACATACTGCCTCATCGTATCCTCACGAATTACCTGTATATTAGTTCACAGAGCCGATATGTAGTTTCAGCTCATTTGATCAAGCAAAAAGAAGGAGAATCATAATCAGTATATATAGGGATAGCTGCGGCAGTTGAAATTCCATCACCGGCATACTATGATATATATATATGTTTAGAGCAACAAACAATTTCATTCTTTTATGAAATGTATCTTTGAGAATCATAATCCTGGTGAGGCTTGGACTTTTTAATATGAGCAAATCCCAATTCTGTTATTACTTATTAGAAACACTTGTTTTGACATCCCATAAACATATTACTTTTTAATATGTAACCAGAGTGGATCGCGAACTAAGTTAATATTACCGGCATAAGTAAATACTTTTTACTATCACACTAGCAACTACTACAAAGGAAAAGACTATTTCGAAATCAAAAATTATTTATCGAAAAATCCACACTTAAAAATGTGATGGTTTTCAGTGGTACAGAACCACCATTAATTCTCATTTCCATCAAGACTTATATACTCTAATCCAGTACCCGCCGACCCCGCGACCTAAAAAAATGGTTGATCCAAAGAATTACAGCTGCAAAAAAAAAGCAAGGGTTTCAAAGACAATGTTTGTTATTGAAATGGGGCTTTTCTATGAGAGAATGACATGGTTTTGATCCAGATTTGAATATACAAGCAAAGATTTCAAAGGCGAACGCAATTGAATCTGTAATAATAGATCTACTTGAAAAGTTGGCAAGATTAAACGTACTCGAGAATCTATATCTTTACAAGCTTCAAAACGTGAAAATTCCATTGTTATTTACATTACTATAACAACATTCATAAATCTAAACTAAACATTCGTAACAAAGTAGATGTTGCCTAGAAATTCATTAACATAAAATCTTTTTTTTCTTTTATAGATCTACCAATTTCGACAAATAGAATCATTTCAATAGCCTTGACATGCTTTATTCCAGGAACCAGTAACAATTTAGATTTGAGAGGATAAGTCATTACGACAATTGTAAAAGATTCGTGTTTCTCTTCTAGTTGATCTCCAAGCTATTTGTAATGCTTCACACATATAATAAAAACTACTTTCATTATTCCCCATCTGATCTAGGAAACGTAAACTCCCTAATCTGTTGAGAATTCCGGTATATAGTCTTTCATACAATGCCGCCGCACTCACTTACACTCTGCTGGTCTCTATACTCTTTCTATGTAAAAAAATTCTTCTACCGAACCCTAGAAAAGCGTGGTTGATATATAAGAAGAATTGGACTAGTTGGAATTTTGCACCTCAATGTGCAAGGCCCAGTTAACACATGAATGTGAACTGCAGTCATTTTGAAGGCCCAGTTAACACATGAATGTGAACTGAAGTCATAGATTCATTGATGACAACTTATGTTACTTCAAATTAACCTTTGGTGAATTCCCACTATGCAAGCCATACTTGAGTTGATCAAAATGTTATAAGAGGCTCTTGGCTCATCTCACTTTATAATCCCATCATAAGCTCATGAACTCCAAGATTAGGAGAGTCATAGAAATTCATTGAGAAATGAACATAAGAGGGACTACAAGTAACAGCAGAGAAATTCAATCTTAACAAGAGGAAATTCTATCCATTTTGTACTAACACCTACATAATCTACTTCATATTTCCGGATTCAGATTACTCATGAGAATTTGGGTGTAACACATGTACATATCCATGCTAAAGTTGATAGGCATATCAATAACAGAAATTACCATTAGATGATTAGTATCACAACTTTATAGTATCAAAAACTTGTTGCCACAGTAGATCCTAAATGACCACCACCTACCACGAATAAAAACCAAAGAAATCATCCAGAAAACAAACAATAAAAAAAAAAACACCTCCTCCTCGCCTGCTACCTAGTCAGTCATCAACCGGATACCCAGTTGACGCACTCTTTTGACCGTACTCATAGAGAGAAATGACTGGAATATATATAGTGGAAATAATGCAAATAGGATTACCACTAGATTCAGTCACACGAAAAAAAAACTAGAAGAGATCTAAAAGTAAGATGACATGGCTATTGAAGATAAAAAAAAAAAAAAAAGTTAACATCGCAAGGATTCCAGCCGAAAGACAGACATCAACGTCTTCTAACAACTTAAGCATGGTAGGAACATGCGTCACAATTGTCAAAATCGTTTGTGATTTCATCACCCGAAACACCTCACAAACAAGGCTCTACCTAAAACATCAGTGCTTTGTGACCAAGCCCATAAATGTGCTTCCACGTTTTACTCCTTGAAACATACATTGTTTTGTTAATTTGCTGCGTCCACCGCCTCTTGATTAAAAAATTCAAAGTGATGATCTTATGATTGAAGATCATAATCCAAATTATTCAAAAACAAAATAATATCTACAATTCTTTTCAGTGAGATCTAAGATATTGGTAATCTGCTCAAAATGAGCTAAGAATTATTTCTGAGAGATGTAAAGATTGATGTATGTAAACAGATCACTGACTGTAGTCTCAATCTATATATTTTAGAATTTAAATATAAGATGAAATCTGATAACAAACATATGAATTAACCAAATAAATTTTTTTATATAAAAGATGAATAATCAGTTGCAGCAAACATCTTGACATCTACTTCTTTATCAAATTTATTAATCGGATTATATTATCTGGATCTTGTAGCTGCTAGTCTTCAATTTGGACAAAATCGGAGGAGAGCATGTCTTGAGATCATAAATTATTGACATCTTCAATTACTTGTGTTTCCATTTCTATCTTCTAAAAGTGCACGGTTGTTCTAGAAATACACTTGAGATTTGAGAGGAAATATCATTTTCCTAGTTTTTTTTTTCCCCCCAAAACTCACTTGGAGCATTTATTCAAAAGGAAAACAAAAAGAATGAGGGGGACTAGGCCAAACCTCAAAGAAAGGAGAAGAGAAGACAAAACAAAAGTAAAAGAACATGATATAAATTATCTAAAACGATAAACTGACAGACTTGATCTGTCACTACCCACAGCTGATCGAATAAAATGCGGGGGCTCATTCCACCATTGCGAGCCTGTAGATGCTCCCCACTTAGCTAGTAAATCCGCTACAACATTACCCTCTCTATAGATATGAGAGTACCTGAACTGAATTGTCGATAGAAACTTCATACAGTTTTCCCAATGAACAGCTAAATTCCATGGCACCAAAGAATGATCAGATAAAGCACCAATGACATGCATGGAATCACATTCAAACCAAATACGTCTCATGCCTCTGGAACATGCAATCCTGAAAGCAAAAATGGCTCCCCAAAATTCAGCAGAAACAGAGTTATCCACACCGATGGACTGCGCTAAGCTTCCAACTACTACAGAATTACTATTCCGAAATACCACGCCACATCCAGCTAGCCCAGGATTCCCCAACGAACAACCATCAGCGTTAATTTTGAACCAACCATAAAGTGGAGGTTGCCATTTTACCTCAATGATTTTAGGAGCTTTAACGGCTCTTCCAGTCACCTTAAAGAACCTAAGAATGAGTAGATCCTCCATTTTATTTCGCATATGACCCTTATTAAGTCCACCTGATTCTTTAATTAATACCTTCAGTTTAGATGTCGCTTGTTCAATTGAAGTTACCACATATTGGAACCTTAGTTGATTTCTAATATTCCATATTAGCCAAATATTATTGATTACCGCCACCCATAACAAATTTTTTATCTGAGAGCTACTATCATAGTTTCGAACTAGAGTAAACATACCTCGGATAGACGTCGCGGTACGGAGCACATTGAAAATGCTTCCTATCCAGTTCCACAAGGCAACAACAAATGAACACTCAATGAAGAGGTGTTGTTGAGTTTCAAAACAACATGGTCTCTGGCAAAGATTACAGCAAGACGCCGTACTAGTTTTAGAAAAAGCACCACGTCATCAGTCGGAACACGATTGTGAAGGAGTTTCCACACTACGCCATCCCTTCTTGGTGGTGTCTTAATCTTCAAAAAGGTCCACGAAACATTCATTAATTTGTCTTTTTGGCCTATAATATTCAAATGCTTCTTTCATATTTACTGTTCCCTTACTACCAGGCAGCCAAACAATCCTATCATCAATGTGTTCAGCAAACGACGTACTTTGTATGTCTTGTTGAATTAAACCATGTAGCTCCGTCATATATCCCGGTATCTGCCAATTACTATCCACGATAAAATCAGCCACCTTATTTTCAATTTGTGTCACGTCCAGCTCCAAGTAGTCTCCAATCGACGAACCCAAAGTACAACACCAATTATCTCGCCAGAAGTCAATCTTCGCGCCATTACCAACCAACCAAAATATATCATGCTTAATACGGTCCCATTGACGGCGAATTCCAGGTAAAATCGAAGACTTCTTATATGAGTGTCCCAAAAGCCCAGTCTTTATAAAAGAGCACCAATACACCTCTCCCGTCATAATTTTCCATGTAGTCTTCAATAGAGCAGCATGATTTAAGCTCACTAGAGGTTTAATATTCAAACCTCCTTCCGCAACTGGCAGACAAAGTTTCTCCCAACCAACTGTAGTATGTTTAACAATACTTATATCACCAGACCAGATAAAATTTTTCATCCAGCTTTCAAGAGTATGAATACAGGCTTTAGGCCATTCATACACATGAAAGCTATATAATGAGGAGCTTACTATTACAGATTTCACTAATTCAACTCTACCCATCATGGAAAGGGACTTACCCTTCCTGGTAGCGAATTTTAGTTTAATTCTGTCCATTATCGATTGAATGTGCCTCATCCAAGGTTTACCTTGGAAAATAGGAACACCAAAATAATGAAATGGAAAGGTACCCATAGGGATACCATAATGGGCAGCAATGAGAGATGCTCTCGTAATTATGCGCTTACTAGCAAACAAAGTACACTTGGAAGTGCTTATAATTTGACCAGAGCAAGCACCATAATCCTCAAACAGAGTCATTAAGTTACCAATATCACGACTAGTGCCTTTGCAGAACACCATAATATCATCATCATATAGTATGTGGGAGGAAAAACTGTACCCCTAGGCGAAGAGATTGTGTGAATCAGACTTTGATCAAGAAGACGAGTAATCCTACGGCTAAGAACGTCTTCTGCAAGACAGAATAAAATAGGGGATAATGGATCGCCTTTACGAACACCTCTAGTACATCCGAAATAACCCACTGCCTTACCATTAACTATAACAGATAACCGAGCTGACTGCAGAATGTTTCAAATCCAGCCCACAAATTTAGAACATAATCCAAAAGTAGAAAGAGTGTGTAAGAGGAAATCCCAATCCAGCGTGTCAAACGCTTTTCTAATGTCAAACTTTAACGCCACATTCCCACAATAACACTTGTAGTCCAGTAAGTTGATCGCTTCGGAAGTAAGAGAGTTACATTCAAAAATGCTTCTTCCTTTAAGAAATGCTCTTTGCTGCGGGGAGATGATCCTAGTTGTGATAAGGCTCAATCTAGTAGCCAATATCTTACCAATAATCTTGAAATGAGAGTTTCCCAAAGCTATGGGTCGAAATTTCTCAATGACATCAGCACCAAGCTCTTTGGGAAGCAATATAATGTGATTCGGATTCGCATTAGGGAATAGCCATCCATGTTTAAAGAAAAACTGAACTGATTTAAGCACATCTTCACCCACAATATCCCAGAAGCTAGTAAAAAGGATACCGCCAAATCCGTCGGGGCCAGGAGCACCATTAGTATTCATCGAAAAAACTGCATCTCTAACCTCTTGCATGTCAGGCATAGCAGTCAGAGAAGCATTTTCAACTGCTGAAACACAAGCCTCCACATGGTTGGAAATAAAGCCGTTTTGTACACAATCCGAAGCACCAGCATATAAGCCATTAAAGTAGCTCACAATATTCTCAGAGATACTCTCATGATCAACTGCCAGCTCTCCATCAATTTTTAAATGGGACATCTTATTTGTTGAAGCCCTAATCTTGGCGTTCTTATGAAAGAAACTCGTGTTTGCATCCCCTTCAGCTACCCATTGCAACCTTGATTTATCTCTCCAATAAGTGCACTGCATCTCTAGCACCTTCACCACATTATTCGCAGCTTCCAACTCCAGGATGTGTAACTCATCGGAATATCCCTCAACAATAAGCTTCTACTGAATAACCTCCAAATCATGGTTTGCCTTGTCCACAGCTATATTAATGTCTCCAAAGACATTTTTGTTCCATACTTTTAATACACCTTTAAGGTGTTTTAGCTTTGCATTAGAACATACATTGGACACCCATAAAATGATGTATTCCATTCCGTCTGAATCAAGTTTCTCAACTCCGTGTGCTGTAGCCACATACTAAGAAATTTAAAAGAACACGCAAACGTCTTTTCACCCTTTGTAAACTCAAATAATAACGGATAACATCATTTTACTAGTAAATCATCAACTAGATTGCATCTTCCGAAAGTTTCATAAAAATGATTAAGAGAGTAGTAGTAGCAGTAAGAATAGTAGGGTTAAGATCAGCAGTTAGGGTGAAACATATTCTTGAAAAATCATCCATTATTCAGAAAGAAGTTTTTTGGACAGAGAAAGTTTGAGATCTAAGTTATAACTAGATGAACAAGAAAGTTTGTCTTCTAGGCGGCTGAAACGAAGATATTTATAGGGTTACCTAAAGCTTTTAGGGTTTCATAAGCATTATATGGGTGATCCTACGGTTAGAAAATGTTACAGATACCTGATCTAGATCCACGTTTGGGGGTGTTAAAGTCTTCAAGTCTGGTTGTAGTGTTTCGGTTCAATTCTGATTAATGGCCCAGTGATGACCATTGCTCAATCAACTCCTATAAAGAGACCACATTCAAAATTATTAATGTTTCAAGTGGTAATGTAACTACATGATGAGCTTTTCTTATCTTCATCACTACAACTACTATCATTTCAATTCATAACATTGAATAGCACCACTCTACTAAGAGTTTTTTTTTTTTTTTTTGGTCAAACTCATCGAGCATCAATCAGTGATGCTGTAAGTACTAAGCAGCGATGGAACTGGGATTAAAGGTCTAATATTAGTTGTACAGTAAGGTAAGGTCACATTGCCAAAGTGATTCCAGTATTAGTGTTCAATGCGTGATGGAACCAGCATTAAAAGTAAAAAAATCTCACCCTGTAGGCTGCAGCTGTAAGGGTTGTTCATGGTCGGTTTTGGCTCGGTATCAGCCAAACCAAAACCAAAACCGATAGTATTGGTTTCTAAAAATCTAAACCAAAACCAATCCGTTAATCATTGGTTTGGTTTCTAAATGGTTTTAGCCGGTTTCGGTTTGTTCCATTGGGTTAATGGAAAACCGACTGTATTTCAGTTTTCTGAAACTAACAGTTCAGATCTTTTAAAAAAATTACAGTTGAATTTTTTTAAGCTACCTGCTGAATGTAATTAACACACAAGCGTAGTTCATAACTCAAGTTTATAAGCATAGTTCAAAAAAATAAACATTACATATTCAAAATACATAAACTCCAAGTTCTGCATGCTCCAAATACATAACTCAGATGAAGAGTCTGGCGAATGCCGACTGGAGACGAAGAAAAGAAGAAGAGAAAAATTAAACTCGTGTGAGGTAAGGCTAGAACTTAGATTTACTAAGGGTGAGATGGACAGGTAGATTAAATATATCTGATTTTAATCAACGGCCTATACTTATCAGTTTTCCATTGGTTTTTTGTTCGGTTTTCAGGTCAACCCAAAATCGAACCAGTAATATCGGTTTTTCATTTTTTTCTTACCATAACCAATTCATTAGTAAATGGTTTGGTTCGGTCCGGTTCCGGCGGAAAACCGAAACCATGTTCAGCCCTAAGCTGTAGGAATAAACAACAGTTAAATGTCAAATTAGAATTTGCTTGTGGAAATAAGGCCTTACCTTGGCCCAATTTATTTGGGCACAACCAGGCTATGACTAATAAACAGAAGATAAGATATTTCTGCACTTAAAGGGACCATCTCTTTTACTGGCTCCTATGTCAGATGTAGCAAATATGTTATATGCGTCCCATGCGTATTTGGGACTATCTGTGTCTTTGATGCCCCGATAGTCAAATAAAACCACAGCCTATTCAGCTCAGTTTTGAGATTGAGTTTTGGCTTTTGTCGATTAGGTCTAATATATGTGACGCAAATCAGATAAAATTGGTCTTGCAGTCCTAAATCTGCAGATCAACTAGTTTCTCTAAATTTCGTTGGTACCAGACTTTCATTCACACTCAACAGATGCCATTAGACAAACCCAGTGCAAGCAACAATTTAGTAACCAACGAGACACTCTTACCAATCCATTAGCAAACTTTAAATTGACACAATTTTAATGAGACCAACTAACTAATATTAAAGATAATTTATGGGATCCAATTACATGCATTATAAAATTAGATTAACATTCATTCTACTATAGAGTTCAAAGAGTACCACACAGAAAATTCCACTTGAGATATGGCCGATTAATTAACAACCTTAACTTGCTTAGTTAGTAATTAACAAAACATACTAATTAGCTATAGCTAGGAAGCAAGGGTTCCTTGAGAGAAGACATACTAGTTGTTTGTTCGCCTAAATGCAGCTGCTGTTTTCTTGAACCTCCTCCTCCACATAATTAAGCGAATCCTTACTGGTACAGAATCAAACAAACAAACAACATCCTCCTTCTTGATTCCCACTCGCAGATCCTTGATCAGGCACCAGCAGTACTGGATATTTGGCCGGAACATAATAAATCACCCTCAGTTTGAATTCCTCAACATTTTCTTTGTTAAACATTTCACGTGTAAGATCTTCTTTTAATGTTGTTGGTGCTGCAACAACGCTCTGTATAAGCAACTTGTCTTTGCAATTCATATCCTCATATGCCTGAGGTGCTTGCATGGTTACTGTAACTTCGCATGTTGTTCGGGGCGATACAATTCCTATGTTTGGACGAGCACAACATTTCTTTGGATTCGTAGTTTTAACCTTGAAAGCAACATATTCATCGGTTTTGTTGGTTAATTGCAGACAACATGAGCTCCGCATTTTCAATTCGAACGGGAAATTGAGATATGTGGGTTCAATGTTTAAGAGATGATCATATCCTCTACTCATACTCATACTCAATTGATAAGATTAACACTTTTTGATGCACACAAATACCTATTAAACCAACAGATCTAGCTATATCCACGTTGATCTTTCTTCAGGTTTGGGGATGTTGTCAAGATGTGAAGAAGACTGAACAATTACGTATGCCGTGAACTAATTTCGAGCTGATGCTGTGAATAGACCTACATCTCCGGCACAACTCTGTCTGCCGTAGAGGAACAAGGAAGAGAGGAAGGGTGACGGAGACTATTGGTAGATAAAAGGAAATTTTGAAGACTCCACTACTGAGAAAAAATTTGGACTAAAATTTTCAGATCTAAACATGGAAGACAAAAATGAAGAGCAAAGACAAAGTGTAAGTTTATAGACGGCTCAAGATATGGTTTGTTTGTTAGGGTACCTCGTGCTTCTAGGTTATATAGATAATCTAACGGTTGGAGATGTTTGAGATTAGACCTAGTGTTTTGTTTAAAAAGTGAGCTGGAAATGTTTAGTTTGTTGCTCACCAAAGCCAAGGTTTACTTGCCATGGTGTCTGCAGCACACTAAATGATACTAGAAATACAAGTCTGAGACCTTTGAAAGACATACAGAATGCAACATTAATGTAATTGTCTTTACTGAGTGCAGCTAACACACTACTCAAAGGGAAATTTGTTTAAGCCAACGGAAGCAAGGGCACTCTGCAGAATTGGGGTTAAGAGGAAACTTCCTAGACATTTCTTCGTGTCATCATCATACCTATACACTCTCCATTATACTTTTTAGCTACAAAAAGAAACAAACTCTGGTTATTATCTCTTCACCTGCATTTCATGACGTGGTGTCTACAAATACAATTGTGTTAGATTCATGACGTGGTGTCTACAAATACAATTGTGTAACATACTGTTTTTTCTTAGCCAGTAAAGCGTACACATTGCATTTTTTTAAGAGATAAGCCTTAGCCACTATATCATACTCCCGCCGAGGCCTAAAAAGTTGCTGCAGAAATTTGAATAATAGCTCGGGGATTCCATATCAGCCAGTAAACATTCTCCATCGCATTTGTTATCACGCTCCCTTGTTGCAGACATCCGAAAGTTTCTTGAGTGTCACGTCCTTACTTGAGGTTCTGCAATTCAGGTGATTCTTAAATGTCAAGCTTGTTTTGTCAAGGAAAAAGACTAATGAAACAGCATACACTTTCATAGCTAGAGAAGGAAGAGTCTTGTAATTCCATAACTTTACACTGCAGTGTAGGAGCATATTACAAATAGTCTCCCTGAAATGCTTTCATGTGGGCCATATCATAGAAGACAGTTCGTGTCCTAAAGGAATATCTTACTTTTCATATGTTCCTGACAT
>JAJJWW010002572.1:0-61399 GCA_023531295.1 Papaver armeniacum
TGTCGCACATCCATCAAATAAGAAACGCAAAAACTGTGCTATTAAGTTAAGAGCCGTTCAGCTAGAGCCGTTCACTACCTTCAAACTATATTAAATCCTGAAAATTGTATGCATTTTGTAAGGGGGAGAATTATATTGACACTAGTTTTCGTACCTCTGGCAATTTATATTGACAAAAAGGGGAGAATTAATGTTTAGTTCACACTAAAAATACATATATTTTACGGATCATTATGTAAGGGGGAGTGGTTTTCATTGTGAGATGAAGTATTGACTAAGGGGGAGTGATAAATATCACCATAGTATTGTTGTCAAAGTTGTGGTACAATTGGACTTTGATGATGTGTAATAATACTATGACATTGTACAATTGGACTCGAAATATGTGTTGGTAAGCTTTCGCTTTAACCAAGTTCATCTTATATTCTTGACGAAAGTCAAAAGATGATCATGTGAAAATCTCCTTGTAACATCTTACATGATTTGTGTGAGACAGTCATTTGATGTAGACTTGGAATGTTTCGTATTGATCATTCGATCACTTGAAAATTGCTTCGAAGCTAATAGTTTGTGTGAGGCAGCTATTGTCGTCTTCTAAAAATGTTTCAATGATTGATATGGGAGTTTAGAACAATTAACCATGATTGGATATATCACAGTATGCGTACTTGTATGCTAACTGTTGCAAGTTATTCCAAGTCTGGGAACCATAGTATGCATACCCGTATGCATACTGGTTGGTTAATGAAAGTCCGGGAACTTTGTATGCATACCGGTATGCGTACTGGCATGAGAGTTCCGGGATTTAACTGATTTTTGTGGTATGCGTACAATTTCGCATACTGGCGAACCCAAACTTAGTCCGGCCACTTAGGTATGCGTACCCGTATGCATACTTGAGTAGGTTATGTTCTAAAATTGGTTTGTTCATGAACTAATATATTTATATAATAAGGAATGCAATCTTTTGCAAACCGTGGCTATAATGTCCATGAATTGATTCGAGTGAATCAAAATCGATTTTTCTTCAATTGTGTCTTGTATACTTCTATGAGAATATAAACAATTGAACAAATCTAGAACTAGTTTCATTTGAGTCATTTGAACTAGTTATGGTTAAGATGAACATGGTTGATATGAAAGTGTTCATATGGCTAACTTCGGTTAACTATTGTTGAGCCAACAAAGGTGCAATCGTTTAGGTACGGTTACTCATATCTAAATGAAGTCACTTTTCATTTGTATGTAACAAGCTAAGTTCGGTCTAATGGTTGAAAGATATTAGCTTGAGTCTAATCATATTTTTATCTAACGGTGAATGTTGAATGCTTTGTTACCAAGGTAACATTGACTGCAAACCCTGATTTGAAGACTATATAAGGGAGAACTCTGGCAACTGGGAAACCTAATCCCACACCTCCTGTGTGATACTAGTTGCGACTAGAGTCGATTATCCTTAACCTTAGGTTTTTCCAAAACCCAATAGGTTAACGACTTAAAGACTTCATTGGAATTGTGAAGCCAGACCCAACTATTTTCTCTATAGTTGCGTGTTTTGATCTTGGTGTTTTCTATCTTGTTGAGTACTATCTTCTCTAACATTTGCTCGAGATTTAATCAATGATAGGCGAGATAAAAATTAGTCACAAACATCTTCTTCTCATCGTTTGTGATTCCAAAATATCTTGTTTCGCTACCATACGATTAAGATTATTGTGAGGTGATTGATATTTCTAGGTTGTTCTTCGGGAATATAAGTTCGGTGTATCAATTGGTCCCTGTTCACCTTGATTTATCAAAAGACAGAAAAAAACTCATAGGTATATCTGTGGGATACAAATTTATCTACTCAATAGACTTTTCTCTGTGTGAGACAGATTGGTTTATCAAGTTTTCGACTTTGGGTCATATCAACTCTTAGTTGTGGGTTAGATCAGCTAAGGGAATCAAGTGCGCAGAATACGACGTGGTTCTAGAGGCGTAAGGAATACGACTATACCTTAATCAGTGTGAGATTGGTTAGGGATAAACTACATTCCAGTCCGAAGTTAACTTGGAGTAGGCTAGTGTCTATAGTGACTTAATACAGTGTGGTGTTCAAATCTGGACTAGGTCCCGTGGTTTTTCTGCATTTGCGGTTTCCTCGTTAACAAAACTTCTGGTGTTTGTATTATTTCTTTTTCGCATTATATTTGTTTATATAATCGAAATATCACAGGTTGTGCGTAAGTTCAATCAATTGTGGATCCAACCTTTGGTTGTTGATTAAATTGATTGACACTTGGATATTGGTTTTTGATACCGTCCAAGTTGTTTCTTATAATAATCAGGCTCACAGATTTCTATCTGTTTGATTTGCTGATTACATTAACCCGAGTTGACCCGATTTGACTCGTTGACTGGTGAACGGGTGGACTTTGCCGGTCACCTGAGCTACTTTCCGGTCCGGATTAAAGCCCGATTTCGGCCATAACACCGACTTTTCCGCGACGGTTTTTGGGGCATATTTTCTACATGGGTTTCTCTCACTTATGGGCTTGGTGGATTTTCATCTAATGGACTTTGAAGACTAGACCTAATTTTGGAAACAAGAGAGCTATTTAAAGGAAAGTCTTCTACAACTTTGGATGAGATATATTTTTCTTGGAACTTTGGAGAGCCGGTTTTGTTTACGCTTCTAGGGTTTGCTTTTGTTCATCTTCTTCTTTTCAATTAATATTTTTATGATGAACTCCATAGCTATGAGTAGCTAAACAAATATTATTGGTTATGGGATAAAGTTGATTTCTCAATATGTTATATGATTCAATGAATTAGTTTTGTCTCAATATTTTATTGTTTGTGATTCACAATTAATAGTGTTATATGATTTGATAGTTTGTTTGGTTGAGTCCGGAATCAATCCGATTTACATTCATCTCTAGAGCTATATTAGGGTTTTCAATACGAAAAATTTGTCTATCCCTGATTCTAAGTAGCATAATTGTGGGTAGTGCTTGTAGTTATATATCCTACTAGTCACAAGTGAATCATAACTTTTGTTAAAACGATTAGTGCTTTTACACATTCGTTTGCATTGATTAGTCTTATTTCATAGAACTTATTGCTTTTAGGGAGTTAAATCTAATTGTGCTTTTACACTTTAGGTTGCTTTCTAGGAAGAATTCACATATGCATCTTTTAATGTGGTTGTGATGAAAACAGGGAATTAGCGGGATATACTTGCGATCAAGGTATCCCAGGACTATTAGTAGATGAGAGATTAAAATACCAATTCTAATCA
Source organism: Papaver armeniacum (assembly GCA_023531295.1). Classification (NCBI taxonomy): domain Eukaryota; kingdom Viridiplantae; phylum Streptophyta; class Magnoliopsida; order Ranunculales; family Papaveraceae; genus Papaver; species Papaver armeniacum. The sequence goes on from JAJJWW010002572.1 coordinate 3,284, forward strand.
TTGATGAAAATACATGTTTGTGAATGATACTATCCCGTGACCAATATCTTCTCCTTATTGATTATTCGAATTACTTACTTTGCTTTCAATTACTTTTATTTCTTAGATACAACAAAAATCCCCCCTTGGTTACCTTAGAAACTGAAAATTGCATAACAACAATTGCCTCTCTATGGATACGAACTCTTCCTTACCTTGTACTTCATTCATATTTAGTGATTAAGAAAGTGAAATTATTTTTGACGCTTACGACAGCGATCAAATTTTGGCGCCGCTGCCGGGGAGGCATACGGCTTGTTATCAAGTTTTTAGTTTCTTTTTATAATTTCTGCTTTTATCTTTGCTTTTCGGTTCTTGTCTTGTTTCTCACTTGTTTGGGAGAATTGTTTCAGTACCTAATCCACGGCTTCTAAAGATTGGAACTACCCAAGGTGCGGGATAGCTACTCGAAGGGGCACAATACTCCAACCAAGTCAAGACACAACAGAAAATCTAGAGTTAAAAGTGGAAGAAGAAGTACAAATAGAAGGAGAACAAGAGGTTCCAATCGTAGACGAACCACGAGTTGAAGAAGAAGAAGCAATGGGTGATGCAAATCGTTCACTCAAGGACTTGGCTTCTCATAGGCTTGATACACAACAGGGGTGTATTCAAACGAACTCTACTTTTGATATAAAGCCGGGGTTGCTTAGAGAATTACCAAAATTCCATGGCATGGTGAATGAAGACCCAAACAAACATCTTATGGACTTCCACACCATTGTTACGGCTATGCTTCCAGCGAATGTTGAGGCGGATGGTGCAATGTTAAAAGTTTTCCGTTTCTCTTTGATGGATAGTGCTAAGGATTGGTTGTACTATCTACCTCCCGGAAGTGTCACAACATGGAATGGGTTGAAGAAACTCTTTTTAGAGAGATATTTTCCTGCATCAAAGTCTACTCAAATTCAAAAGGAGATTTGTGGGATGAAGCAAAACGTGGGAGAATCCCTATATGAATGTTGGGAACGATACAAGAGATTGGTGGCAAGCTGCCCTCACCACCAATTCGGTGACGCTATGATCATCCAATACTTCTATGAAGGACTCCAATCAAGTGATAGGAATCTTATTGACGCTGCGGGTGGTGGTGCACTAGTTAGCAAGACGGTGGCACAAGCTAGAGAGTTGATTGAAAATATGGCAGCGAACTCCCAACAATTTTTGAGTCGTGGTTCGGATGTGCTACTAAGAAGAGTGAATGAAGTGAGCGAGGTTGAGGAACTTCGTCAACAAATGGGTAACATGTTGGCAATGATGCAACAAGTTGCAGCCGCGGTGATACCTAGTTCCTCTCAAACTTATGAGGACGAGCAAGCTAATGCGATCTTTCCAAATCAACAAAGACGGTATGATCCCTACTCAAACACTTACAATCCGGGATGGAGAGATCACCCTAATTTTAGCTATGCCAACAAGCAAGGAGCGGTTCAACAACCTACCTTCAACTTTTCAAGTGGATTTCAACCTCAACAACAACAATTCCAGCCGAGACAACAATTTCAGCAACCACATGCACAACAATCAATGCAAAATCAAGGTTCCGATATTGACTCAAAGCTTCAAACAATGATGCAAGGCATTTCCACCATGTTTAAAGAAAGTCAGCAAGAAACTAAGAGTGCTATCAAGGAGTTACAAACACAAATGGGCTCCATGGCTATTGAGTTGAACCAATTGAAGGCACAAAATAGTGGGAAACTCCCTTCTCAACCTATTAACCCAAAAGAGGGTGTCAATGCTATTACGTTGAGAAGTGGTACACAACTTGTGCAACCCGAAGTTACTGATTCGGGCAAGGTGGAAACACCAAAGGAACCTGTTTTGGAGGAGAAGAATGAGGATTCTACCCAAACTTCTGAGGTACCTATTCCTAACTCTAAAAATCCGGTTTCTACTTATGTTCCTCCTTTACCTTTTCCTCGCAGATTTGCAAGTTCTAAGAAGGCGGAACTAGAAAAGGAGATTTTAGACGTTCTTAAAAAGATCCATGTGAACATACCACTCATTGATGCTATCAAGCAAGTTCCAAAGTATACAAAGGTGTTGAAGGACTTGTGTACCAACAAACAAAGGCTCAAAGGTAATGAAGTGCTTAGTGTGGGGGAGAATGCTTCGGAAATCTTACAACACAAACTCCCACTTAAGTGCAAGGATCCGGTAGTTTTGACATTCCGTCACAATTGGTAACACAACATTTAACAAACCTATGTTGGATTTAGGTGCATCCGTTAATGTTATGCCTGCGTCAATGTATAAATCTTGGTCCTCTTAAAAAGGCTGAAATTGTATTGCAATTATCCGATCGCTCTAATGTCTACCCAATGGGTATTGTTGAGGATGTTCTTGTGCAGGTTAATCAACTTGTATTTCCAGCTGACTTTTGCGTGTTAGAGATGGATGAAGGTTCACCGGACTCGTCTCTTCCATTGCTACTTGGGCGTCCCTTCATGAAAACGGCAAAAACCATAATTGATGTGGACAAAGGAACGCTAACCATGGAGTTTGATGGAGAAACAATACGTTTCAACATTTTCGAGACGATGAGATATCCTAGTGATTTCCACTCTTGTTTCTCCATTGATGTTATGGATACATTGGCACAACAAATGTTTGAATTAAATGGTGATGATGCTTTGGAAACCGTGTTAACTACATCCATGGATAATGGTGTAGAGTGTGGTAATGAAGTCAAGGAAGCCCTTGGTGATCTTAATTCACTACAAGGATGCCCGAAACTCATAATATCTCTTTTATTTCTTTACCATGCACGGTGATGAAAATCTTGTACCTTCAATTGTTAAATCTCCAATTTTAGAATTGAAACCTCTTCCCGACCACCTAAAGTACTTGTACTTGGGTGATAATGAAGAGTTACCTATGATTGTTTCTAATGAGCTTAATGACTTACAGGAGCAAAAACTTCTAAGGGTGCTAAGGAAGTACAAGATGGCCATAGGATGGACAATCGCCGATATCAAGGGTATAAGCCTGCCGTTTGTATGCACAAAATTCGTTTGGAGGATGATGCAAAGCCTACAAGGAAGCACAACGTCGTTTGAATCCTCCCATGATGGAAGTTGTGGAAAAGGAGATACTCAAGCTTTTGGAAGTGGGTGTTATCTACCCCATATCCGATAGCAAGTGGGTGAGCCCTAAGTACAAGTAGTACCAAAGAAATCGGGTGTGACGGTGGTGGAGAATGATAAGAATGAACTTGTCCCAACTCGTGTGCAAACCGGTTGGAGGGTTTGTATTGATTATAGGAAATTGAATGCCACTACTAGAAAAGATCATTTTCCATTGCCTTTTATTGATCAAATGATTCAACGTTTAGCTGGACACTCTTATTATTGCTTTCTTGATGGCTATTCAGGTTATAATCAGATTGTGATAGCGCCGGAGGACCAAGAGAAAACCACTTTCACTTGTTCTTTCGGTACTTTTGCTTATAGAAGGATGCCTTTTGGCTTATGCAATGCTCCATCTACTTTTCAAAGGTGTATGGTAAGTATCTTTTCGGAATATGTTGAAAACATAATCAAAGTGTTCATGGATGACTTTAGTGTCTTTGGTGATTCATTTGACCTTTGCTTGAACAATTTGTCTCTAATCCTTGAACGATGTGTTGAAACAAATCTTGTGCTGAATTGGGAGAAGTGCCATTTCATGGTAACTCATGGAATAGTTTTAGGCCATATAATATCTTCTAAAGGCTTGGAAGTTGATAAATCTAAGATAGACCTTATTCGTTCTCTAACCCCCCTCCCACTACGGTGAGGGAGATACGCTCTTTTCTTGGTCATGCAGGTTTCTATCGTAGATTCATCAAGGATTTTTCCAAGATAGCATCACCACTTTGTAACTTATTGCAAAAAGATGTGGTTTTTAATTTTGATGAAAAATGTATGGCGGCATTCAATCGTTTGAAAGAGATTTTGATTTCAGCCCCTATCATTAAACCACCGGATTGGAGCAAACCTTTTGAGCTCATGTGTGATGCAAGTGACTATGCGGTTGGTGCGGTGCTTGGGAAACATGTGGGGAAGCTTCCTCATGCTATTTATTATGCTTCTAGAACGTTAAATGAGGCCCAACAAAACTACACAACCATTGAAAAAGAGTTATTAGCCATTGTTTTTGCTTTAGAAAAGTTTCGCTCTTATCTAATTGGTACAAAAGTTGTTGTCTTTTCTGATCATGCAGCGCTTAAGTACTTGCTTACAAAGAAAGAGGCGAAACCGAGGCTCATATTGTGGATTTTACTCTTGCAAGAGTTTGATATTGAAATCAAAGACAAGAAAGGGATTGAGAACACCTTTGCGGATCACTTGAGCCGTCTTCTTTGTAGATAAGGAGACTATCCCGTTGCGTGAAAGTTTCCGGATGAGCAACTATTCTCAATTTCCTTTGGAGAACCATGGTATGCCGATATTGTCAATTACTTAGTTTCTAAACAAATCCTAAAGAACTTGTCTCGTGCTGAGAGGGACAAACTTAAGAAGTTGGGAAACCAATACATATGGGATGATCCATACTTATGGAAACATGGTAGTGACCAAGTAATACGAAGGTGCGTTCCCGAATACGAATTTAATTCTATCTTGTCTTTTTGTCACTCTTATGCTTGCGGAGGACATTTTGGGAGTAAGAGAACCGCTCACAAGGTACTTGAAAGTGGTTTTTATTAGCCAACTTTGTTTAAGGATGCACATATATTTTGTACAACTTGTGATAGGTGCCAAAGAACCGGCAATCTAGGTGCCCGAAATCAAATGCCACAAACTTTTATTCAATTTATTGAAGTTTTTGATGTATGGGGTATTGATTTTATGGGGCCTTTTGTTAACTCCCATGGGAATTTTTATATCCTACTTGCGGTTGATTATGTCTCGAAATGGGTGGAAGCTAAAGCCACCCCAACTAATGATTCTAAAGTGGTTTCAGATTTCGTGCAAGCTAATATTTTTGCAAGGTTTGTAATTCCAAGAGCCATAATTAGCGATGGGGGTTCTCACTTCAAAAACAGGATTTTACAAAGCTTGTTGACGAAGTACAATGTGTCGCACAAGATTGCAACACCTTATCATCCCCAAACAAATGGACAAGCCGAGGTTTCTAACCGAGAGGTGAAATCCATTCTAGAAAAGACGGTGAATCCAACAAGGAAAGATTGGATCATGCGACTTAATGATGCTTTGTGGGCTTATAGAACCGCATATAAGACACCTATCGGGATGTCTCCCTTTAGGCTTGTGTATGGTAAACCTTGTCATTTACCCGTTGAAATTGAGCATAAGGCGTTTTGGGCTATTAGGAAATGCAACATGGAGATGGATGGGGCTGGAAAGCAAAGGAAGTTACAACTCCAAGAGATAGAGGAGATTCACAATGATGCATTTGAAAGCTCGCGCATTTATAAGGAAAAGACGAAGGCATTTCATGATAACATGATTTCTAGAAAACAATTTTGCATTGGGCAGAAAGTGCTTTTGTTTAATTCTCGCTTGCATTTATTTAGGGTAAATTAAGGTCACGATGGATCGGACCTTTTATTGTTACTAATGTGTTTTCTCATGGTGCGGTGGAAATTCGTAGCATATCTACGCTGGGAAAGAACTTAAAGTTAATGGGCACCGGTTGAAACCATATTATGAGAATTTCACTTCGAAGTGGTGGAAGAAGTTAACTTTGTGGATGTACTCCTCCGGAGGAGTCATAGAAAGCAAGGAGATAGTCGGGTGACGACTTTAAACCAAGCGCTAATTGGGAGGCAACCCAAAGGATGAGTATTTCTGTCTTGTATTTATTTCTTGTCTTGTTTTTAGTTTTTTCTTGTCTTGTTTTTATTTTTCTGATTTTTGTTGAATTTCCCACCTTGACTTGCTTTGGACGATTCAATTTACATTGAGGACAATATAAAGTTTAAGTGTGGGGGAGTGGTTAAGCATTTGCGTTGTAAATTTTTGAAATTTTCAACTTTTGTGTAAACTAGTGAATAAGAAAACTCCAACTTGTAGTTAGTTTAGAGTCACATAGTATACATGTCGCTAAGATTACATCGAGATTCTCATAATAGTGACTGAACTTAGATATGACAGAGAACATGATCGGGTTTCTTAATTGTATGAGAGTTAAATTTGGATTTAACCATGCCAGTGGCAAATAAGGTGCAGACTGAATTCGGTATTAGAGTAGTGATCCCCTATAGTGGAGACTACCCATGTTACATAATGTGAGGCACCAACCTTCAATTCTTTGTACCTGTCTAAATTTGTGCTTTTAGAGTGTGTGTCACCGTACGTAAATTCCGGGCAGAATGGTGAGCTGCCCAACCTCCCACCATAGAAGCACTATTTTGATCTCTTGAGTGCTATTTTTATCAACCATGATGGTGACATCGAATTGCTAACTTACATACCACTTGTAATCGTGTTCGCAGTTAGCACCATCCACCTTATCTCTCTCTACATCAACAGGTCCATAGAAACACCATCATCAACAACAAGAAGAGCATCACAAATTTGAAGGAAAGTTGAACACGTTCGAGGTTTACAAGCAACGGTACAAAATTGAGCAGATTTCAGATTCAAGTAAAGCAACAAAACAAGGAGCAGAATTTTTATAAGTTGAAGACTATTATACAAGAGTGAAAATTATCAAGATGAGAGTTCGAGAAGTTTATGATATCAAGACATATAAGTTGTGAAGAATCAAGCGGTAAAGTACTTACACCATGGCCTTTGTACTTACGTTTTTATTTTATTTGTATTTTACTTTCTCTTGTCTCAAAATATATATATATATATATATATATATTATGAAAAAAAATTAAAAAAAAAGAGACAAGAGACAAGAGAAAATTTCTTTAGGTTCATTACTAGTTTTATTGTTTTATTTCGTTTTATTTATTTTATTAAAAAAAAAACAATTGATAAAAAAAACACTCTAGTTTTTTTCAAACGTCTAAGGAATTGTTTGGTTAGCAACGACGCTAGTAGTGGGTTAGGTAGTTTTATTTTCTATCGTTTAGGTATCGCTATTCAAAGAGGAGTTGGAGCTCAGCTTGTCGCTAGGCTGCCAACCAAAAGTTCTGTGTAAAACTTCTATGGAATTAATTTTATGTCTAATAAATATATAATAATATCATTTTAATCTATTAAAAAAAAAAAAAAAAAAAAAAAAATTTAAAAAAAATAGAAAAAAAAAAAAAAAAAAATTTATTTTGGGTTTGTATAGTTCGTTTTTAGTTTTGTATTCTTTCAATAAAGACAATGGAAGAAGGAATATCTACAAAGAAGTTTCAAGCAATAAGGAAGTAGAGGAAATAATCATATTGTCAAGATTCTACGAAATTCAAGAGTTGTCATCAAGAGTTGAAGACCGAAGACGAAGATGAAGACACCGATTGAAGACCGAAGACGTTTCTATGGATGCTGTGAGAGTGGTGCTAGCTGCACGCCGAACGGATAACGAGGTAAGTAAGCATATTCCCACCTTCGTTAAGTGGTTGATTTCCTTTCGAAGAGATCGTCAGAAAAATGGGTTTTCAAAAATTATAAAATATGTGGGTTTTCAAAACAATTCAGAGGGTTTTGCCTTCCTACCATTCAACGTGTCTCGGGATTCTCTCTTCATTCCTACCTGGACACATGTGTGACCCATAAAAAGCTGTTTATTATTGAGAACAACTTCATAAAACCCTTTTCTTGTGAGGCAGAGTCGAGACTTTTGATCACTCCGAATCCGAGAAGGGATGGTTAATTCTCTCTCAACTTTTAAGAATGAGATTGTGTTCATTTATGTGTCTAACTTCTTATGACTAGTGTGCAGAATCTCTATGTCTTCTTAGCGCGTTGGATGCTATCATTTCGGAGAAATAGTAAGTTGGAAAAATAGGTTTTGTGGGTATATCTCTAGTAAACCCTCACGAGACTATAACTCGTCCACTAGGGACGCCTAGGGGTTTAAAGGCTTGTTATTTATGCTAAAAGTGACCGTAGCCTCGACGACACGGAGTTGTATGTATTCTTTAGAATAAGTTTTGTTTTGTTTGATTTGCTCGAGGACTAGCAAAGTCTAAGTGTGGGGGAATTTGATAGGTGTAGAATACACCGTATTTACTATCTAGAGTTTATGCTTTCTTTGCTATTTTTCGTGTAAATTATGTATCTTATGTTTGCTTTTGAGTTTTATAGGTGCAATGGAGTCACCGAGAACAAAAGGAGAAGAAATCACCCATTTAAAGCGAAAAAGAGCGAAAAGACCAATTCACAGGCAAGCGAAGCTAGCTACGGTTGAGGAGTGAAGTATGGACTGGCAGTCGGTTCCGCGAAACTGACAAGCCAAGTATCACTGTGGTGGCCCATATCGTAAGTGGGGTGCCTGTAGCAATTTCCATCATTTTCAGGCCTTAATTTTAAGAGAAATGTTTCTTTTTCATTTCCAAACTTCACCTGAAATTCAGAGACAAAGATGATTAGGGAGAGGGCTGCGCTGCTGGTGATTTCGAGCTGAAATAAGGAAGCAGAGATTGCAATAGAGAAGAAGGTTCTACTGAGGGTCGACTTGATACTGTTATTAACAAGGAAGAGTGGTTTCAGTTTGAGAAATCAGAGAAAGAAATCTGTGGAATCATTACCATCGATTCTCCACCGGAGTTAGGGTTTGTTGTGAGTTGAATAAATTAAGAGCTTGGGTTTATGTTAATTCGTAAAAACGATGAAGTAATGTTATTGCTGTTGAGAATTAGGGTTTCCTGATTTTGAATATGAATCCAAGGTTTGAGAAGGTCAACAGAGATGAGGAGTGTTGGTGGTGGACAGAATTTTGATTCTGTTGTGAAAGAAAAGTATGAAGAACTGAAGTGGATTTGAGGCAATGTGTGCAGGTGTTAGCAAGGAACTAAGAAGCTATTGATAAATCTGAAGTCAAGGAAGATGAGGTTAACAAGGATTACAGGTGTTAATAGCTGCTGTGTGTGGAATTGAAACTCGAAAGTGAATTGCAGTGATGAAGGTGGTTATGTACATTGAATGGGTTGGTTCGAATTTGATGTTGAAATTCAAGGCCTAGAAAGGGATCAGCTGGATGAGATTACAGTGCAGCTGTGTTGAATCTACAGGATTGAGAAGAATAGTGAATGAACTACATGTGATGTTAATGTTGAAGCGATTTAGGAGATGGAGTTGGTGGCGATATGTGTAGCTCAAGTTGCGTGTCCTGGACTGGATTATAAAGTTAGATGGGTCGAGTTTCTTGCATCAGTTGAGAACAAGAAGGTTCGATATTGAGCTGAGCAAGACAACTTGCAGTTACAGCTCAAGTGGATGAAAGGGTCTGAGATGTGAAGTGTGAGTTGCAGCTCAGAATTGGTGGTGCTCTTACTGTTGGTGATATGAATGGTTGTTGGAGGTGTTGAGTGCCAAGGAGTCTGTGAGCATTTGGAGCTGGAAGAATGAATGCTAGATGAGTGTTTAGGAGCTAACATTGCAGGTTGGTGAAGTTACAGGAATTGAAGATGTTGATGGTGTTGTGTAAAAATGCTCAGAGGCTATGCAATAGCAGACAATGGAGTTGTTGGTGTTAGAATGCATGAAGCGAAGCTGCAGAGGCTGTATTGCAGGTGGTCTGGTGTTTCTGGTGAAGATTTGCACTCGATGGTGTTGATGCTGCACTTTCTGGTAGTACAGGAACTGAGCTAAGGTGAAGCTGCAGTTCAATGATGTGTTGCAGGAAGGGAGCTTTTGGGGTTGAGTTGCAATGGGAATTGGCCAAGGCTTGGCATATTAAGATGCAAGAGCTGGAATTGCAGGAGATAGTTGTGCCTGAGTTAGTTGGAATTTGAAGTTACAATTGAGCAGCGAATGACAATTAGTCTGAGAAGTACAGGTGAATGAGGAAGCTAAGAAATTACTGGGAATGAATGTGTTTGCTGCTGCAGATAAATTGAACTAAAGCTGGTGGATTTGAGCTGCAGGGTGTGTGGCATAAGTATGTCCGAGTTCGAATGGTGATAAATTGCATATGTATGGAATGTGGTACAGGTGCAGGTGATGGGGTTTAACTGATGCTGTTGTGTGTGCTGCCATGGCTCTGATGCAGTCGCAGTTTTCAATGGCCAGAGTTGAGATGGATTTACAGGTTGTATTGCAGTTGACAGATGCATGTGTAGGAAATTGCAGAGATGTTTGAGCTAAAGTGGTAGAAGACAACTGGTGGTGAACAAGGAGATGGAGAGAATGTTGTATTGCTGCTGCTGGAGGAGTTGGCTCAGGAAAGAATGAGGCATTACAGGTTATGAAGGCGAAGTTGCGGGAAGGCACAAACCCATCATGGCTGAAGTGCAATGATTGCAATGCAGAGTTTGGCCAGTGCAAATGGTTTATGGCCTGGCAACTCAGCCCAATGAGCCATAGAGATCTGATTTAGCTGACTGTGATCTGACTCAGCCTGACCTGGCTCTAGCCCACCTGACTCGGTTTGACTCGGTCTGACCGAGTTGACCCGAGTTGACCCGATTTGACTCGTTGACTGGTGACCGGGTGGACTTTGCAGGTCACCTGAGCTACTTTCCGGTGCCGGATTCCGGCCGATTTCCGGCCATAATACCAACTTTCCGATGACGGTTTTTGGGGCATATTTTCTACATGGGTTTCTCTCACTTATGGGCTTGGTGGATTTTCATCTAATGGACTTTGAAGACTAGACCTAATTTTGGAAACAAGAGAGCTATTTAAAGGAAAGTCTTCTACAACTTTGGATGAGATATATTTTTCTTGGAACTTTGGAGAGCCGGTTTTGTTTACGCTTCTAGGGTTTGCTTTTGTTCATCTTCTTCTTTTCAATTAATATTTTTATGATGAACTCCATAGCTATGAGTAGCTAAACAAATATTATTGGTTATGGGATAAAGTTGATTTCTCAATATGTTATATGATTCAATGAATTAGTTTTGTCTCAATATTTTATTGTTTGTGATTCACAATTAATAGTTTTATATGATTTGATAGTTTGTTTGGTTGAATCCGGAATCAATCCGATTTACATTCATCTCTAGAGCTATATTAGGGTTTTCAATACGAAAAATTTGTCTATCCCTGATTCTAAGTAGCATAATTGTGGGTAGTGCTTGTAGTGATATATCCTACTAGTCACAAGTGAATCATAACTTTTGTTAAAACGATTAGTGCTTTTACACATTCGTTTGCATTGATTAGTCTTATTTCATAGAACTTATTGCTTTTAGGAGTTAAATCTAATTGTGCTTTTACACTTTAGGTTGCTTTCTAGGAAGAATTCACATATGCATCTTTTAATGTGGTTGTGATGAAAATAGGGAATTAGCGGGATATACTTGCGATCAATGTATCCTAGGACTATTAGTAGATGAGAGATTAAAATACCAATTCTAATCATTGATGAAAATACATGTTTGTGAATGATACTATCCCGTGACCAATATCTTCTCCTTATTGATTATTCTAATTACTTACTTTGCTTTCAATTACTTTTATTTCATAGATACAACAAAAATCCCCCCTTGGTTACCTTAGAAACTGAAAATTGCATAACAACAATTACCTCTCTGTGGATACGAACTCTTCCTTACCTTGTACTTCATTCATATTTAGTGAGTAAGAAAGTGAAATTATTTTTGACGCTTACGACAGCGATCAACGTCCAAAAGCTTGAGTATCTCCTTTTTCACAACTTCCATCATGGGAGGGTTCAAACGACGTTGTGCTTCCCTTGTAGGCTTTGCATCATCCTCCAAACGGATCTTGTGCATACAAACGGCAGGGCTTATACCCTTGATATCAGCAATTGTCCATCCCATGGCTGTTTTGTACTTCCTTAGCACCCTTAGAAGTTTTTTCTCCTGTAATTAACTAAGCTTGTTAGAAACAATCACAAGTAAATCTTCCTTGTCACCCAAATACAAGTACTTTAGGTGATCGGGAAGCGGTTTCAATTCTAATTTTGGAGATTTAAGAATAGAAGGTACAAGCTTTTCATCACTGCATGGTAAAGAAATAAAAGAGATATTATGAGTTTCCGGACATCCTTGTAGTGAATTAAGATCACCAAGGGATTCCTTGACTTCATTACCACACTCTACACCATTATCCATGGATGTAGTTAAAACGGTTTCCAAAGCATCTTCACCATTTAATTCAAACACTTGTTGTGCCAATGTATCCATAACATCAATAGAGAAACAAGAGTGGACATCACTAGGATATCTCATCGTCTCGAAAATGTTGAAACGTATTGTTTCTCCATCAAACTCCATAGTTAACGTTCCATTGTCCACATAAATAATGGTTTTCGCCGTTTTCATGAAGGGACGCCCAAGTAGCAATGGAAGAGACGAGTCCGGCGACCCTTCATTCGTCTCTAACACACAAAAGTCAGCTGGAAAGACTAATTGATTAACCTGCACAAGAACATCCTCAACAATACCCATTGGGTAGACATTAGAGCGATCGGCTAATTATAATACAATTCCAGCCTTTTTAAGAGGACCAAGATCAAGTGAATTATACATTGATGCAGGCATAACATTAACGGATGCACCTAAATCCAACATAGCTTTGTTGTGTTACCAATTGTGACGGGAATGTCAAAACTACCGGGATCCTTGCACTTAAGTGAGAGTTTGTATTGTAAGATTGCCGAAGCATTCTCCCCCACACTTAGCACTTCATTACCTTTGAGACTTTGCTTATTGGTACACAAGTCCTTCAACACCTTTGCATACTTTGGAACTTGCTTAATAGCATCAATGAGTGGTATGTTCACATGGATCTTTTTAAGAACGTCTAAAATCTCCTTTTCTAGTTCCGCCTTCTTGGAACTTGCAAATCTGCGAGAGATAGGTAAAGGAGGAACATAAGTAGAAACCGGAGTTTTAGAGTTAGGAATAGGTACCTCAGAAGTTTGGGGAGAATCATCATTCTTCTCCTCCAAAACATGTTCCTTTGGTGTTTCCACCTTGCCCGAATCAGTAACTTCGGGTTGCACAAGTTGTGTACCACTTCTCAACGTAATGGCATTGACGTCCCCTTTTGGGTTGATAGGTTGAGAAGGAAGTTTCCCACCATTTTGTGCCTTCAATTTGTTCAACTCAATAGCCATAAAACCAACTTGAGTTTGTAAATCATTGACTCTCCGTTCTTTGCATAAAAGATTTCAGCAACTCTTCCATATTGGACCCCTGATTTTGAGGTTGTTGTTGTTGTTGTGGAAATTGTTGTTGCTGAAATTGTTGTTGTTGTGGTGGAAATCCATTCGGACGGTTGAGAGTAGGTTGTTGAGACGCTTCTTGCTTTTTAGCATAGATGAAATTGGGGTGATATCTCCATCCCGGATTATACGTATTAGAGTAGGGATCATACCATCTTTGTTGATTTGGAAAGACCGCATTAGCTTGCTCATCTTCATAAAATCGAGGAGAACTTGGTATAACCGCGGCTGCAAATTGTTACATCATTGCTATCATGTTACCCATTTGTTGACGAATATCCTCGACCTCGCTCACTTCATTCACTCTTCTTAGAAGCACATCCGAACCAAGACTCAGGAATTGTTATGAGTTCGCTGCCATGTTTTCAATCAACTCTCTAGCTTGTGCCACCGTCTTGTTCACTAGTGCACCACCACATGCAACATCAAGGAGATTCCTATCACTTGATTGGAGTCCTTCATAAAAGTATTGGATAATCATAGCGCCACTAAATTGGTGGTGAGGGCAGCTTGCCACTAATCTCTTGTATCGTTCCAACACTCATACAAAGATTCTCCCACATTTTGCTTTATCCCACAAATTTCCTTGCGAATTTGAGTAGCCTTAGATGCAGGAAAATACCTCTCTAAGAAAATTTTCTTCAACCCGTTCCATGTAGTGACACTTCCGGATGGCAAACAGTACAACCAATCCTTAGCGCTATCCACCATAGAAAACGGGAAAACTTTCAACATTGCACTATCGACATCAGTCTCTGCTGGAAGCATGGCCTTGACAATGGTATGGAAGTCCATAAGATGCTTGTTTGGGTCTTCATTCACCATGCCATGGAACTTTGGTAACTCTCGAAGCAACCCAGGCTTGATCTCAAAGGTTGAGTTAGTTTGGATACACCATTATTGTGCATCAAGCCTATGAGAAACCAAGTCCTTGAGTGTACGATTTGCATCACCCATTGCTTCTTCTTCTTTAACTTGTGGTTCGTCTACGAATGGAACCTCTTGTTCTTCTTCTAGTTGTCCACTTCTAAATCTTGATCTTTTGTTGTGTCTTAACTTGGTTGGAGTATTGTGCCTCTTCGAGTAGCTATCCCGCACCTTGGATAGTTCCAATCTTTAGAAGCCAGGGATTAGGCACCTGAAAACAATTATCGAAAACAAGTGAGAAACAAGACAAGAAAACAAAAAGCAAAGATAAAAGCAGAAATGATGATAAGAAACTAAAATAACTAGCCGTATGCCTCCCCGGCAGCGGCGCCAAAATTTGATCGTTGTCGTATGCGTCAAAAATAATTTCACTTTCTCACTCTACTAAATATAAATGAAGTACGTGATAAGAAAGAGTTCGTTCCCACATAGAGGCTTTTGTTGTTATATAATTTCAGTTTCTTAGTAACCAAGGGGGGATTTTTGTTTTATCTAAGCAATAAAATAGAGCAAAGAAAATAAAATAATTTGAATAATCAATAAATAAAAGATATTGGTCATGGGATAGTATCATTCACAAACATGTATTTTCATCAATGATTTTTTCGTATTGAAAACCCTAATATAACTCTAGAAATGAATGCAAATCGGATTGATTCCGGACTCAATCTAACAAGTATTCAAATCATATGACAAAATTAACAATGAATCATAAACAATAAATTATTGAGATAAAACTAATTCATTGAATCATATATCATGTTGTGAAATCCACTTTATCCCATGACCAATAATATGTGTTTAGATACTCATAGCTTTTGAGTTCATCATAATCATAATCAATAATAAAATAAAGAAGATGAAAAACAAATGAAAAGCAAACCCTAGTCGTCGCTCTCCAAAACTCCAAGTAGAAAAATACGTGATACCAAAGAAAGTAAAAACTTTCTCCTTTTGTAGCTTTTCATCTTTCCAAAACTAGGTCTTCAAAGCCCAAAGTCCAATACAAAGATGTCCACCAAGCCCATGTGTGAGAGAAACCCATGTAGAATTCTGTTCGAAAATATGTCACCGGAAAACTGGGGCTAGCGCCGGAAATTGGCCGACAAAGTGGTCGGAGAAGTAGTTCAGGTGACCGACAAAGTCCACCCGGTCACCGGTCAAAGTATCAGTCAACTCAATCAAAGCCACTAAATCAGGGTCTAGTCGGACGAGTTAACTCAGTGTCTGAACTAGATTGAGTCAGTTAGCTAACCAGATGAGTCAGTCCGGCTCGATCGACTCACTTTGGCCTAGGCCATTTTGCACAAGCTGAACTTATGTTGCGTAATGATTGCACTTCACCCCCAGTTACAGCCATGGTGGCGCTGCATCATTCCCATTCCTTTTGCACCAGTCCTTAACTGCAAAATTAGCATCAGTTATTCAATAGCACCAGCACCACCTGATTCCCTGCAATGTTCGTTTAATTCTTCTCTGCAACATCTCAGCAAAACCCATCTTCCATATTCTTTGTAACTGCATCTGCAGTTCAATACCAGCACCATTATGAACTACAGCTTCACCCGCAGATGCAACTCATTGCTTCCACTCGACAGTAACTCCATCCTATGGCGGCGCCTCTTCCTTGTTTGAGATCTCTTTAAGAACAACTCAAACTAGAGCCATCCTCTCTGCTTCAAATCCACCAGACTCGTCTCCATTCGCAGAACCCACTGCAACTGCAGATTCACCTGCACCAGTCTCAGCTTTATATAGCTTGCAGAATCACTTCCGACTAGCTCCAGTTCAACCATCTGCAGTTCACCTCAATGGAAGTAGCTCATACTCCTCATACCAACCAACGCACCAGCAACGCCACCATCTTCTACGGCACTGCCCTCCACCAGTTCCGTAACTGGTTCTCAAAACCATTACAACTGCTCCCTTCAGTGCCTTGCAAACAATTCCTTCCTGCATAACACAATTAAGCTTCAACTCCACCTTCTCTAATGCAAGTCCTCAACATAGATGCAACCTCCATGAGCACAATTATGCCATCAACACCGACTTGCACCTGTGCCTCGAGACCCATCCAATTCCTTTCATCCTTTGTAGTTCACCCATTTTTCCATGTCTGAGGGAGCGTTAAGACCTGCAACCTAATATACATCAATATTCTGCAATCTTTCCCTGTAATTTGAACTCACAGCACAGCACAGCCTCAATTCCATGGCAGGCTCAGTTTTATCTCCACCTGCAGCTGCAACACTTTATCTCAGTACCATCATTGCCTCAAACTAAATCACCAACACAACTCCCATTCTCACATTCATAATCGACTCCATCTTCTCTTTAATTTATGTGGCAGTAGCACCACCTTCATCATCTTCTTCCCTGCCTCTGCAAGCAGCTGCAATAACACCACATCTCTTGTTTATTCCTTATCAGTTTCTCCATCCTTTAGCAGCAAAATCCAACTCCACCAGGTTATCACAGATCTTCAAAATCAACTTCAAACCCCATCTGGTACCTACAATCAACAGCAATTCTTCAACACTAATGAAAATCACATCATCTCAGGTCCTTGTTCTTGACAGAATCCCCAAATTCTCTACCATCTCCTTGTTCACTCAGCAGAAAGCAAATTCATACCAAATCTCACTGTAACCTTGAATCTGAGACATACCCATGTTTCTAATTCATCTCACAACCCTAAATCATCCACCATTCTCGACCAAATCCAAATCTCAGAGATTCAATATCAGATTTGAACTCTTCTTCTCAACTTCACCAAACCCTAGTTTGAATTCCTGCTTCAATCATTAACCCCAATTCAACAAAGGCAACAATGATTCAACCACAAATCCATGTAATTCTCCACCAGAAGCTTCCATCTCTGCCTCTCTCGATTTCTCTAAGTAATAGTGCCGCCATCTCAGTTTCACGTAAGGAAGGAGAAAAAAAAACGCAATGATAGAGAATTGATTTTTCTCTGATTTTCAGGTTTTGTGTAAGAAAATGATACAACCACCCAAATAAAATGGATAAGCGCCAACCAAGAATGTTTGGTCTTTGCTTCTCTAGACTAAGCCGCAATGGTTGTGCTTGGCTCGGCTCCGCTCCCAATAGCAATTTCTCATGAAATGATGCTTTTACCCCTTTTAGCTCCAAATGATTAATTTCTCCTTAATTTTCTCCCAAGGACTTCATTGCACCTAATAACTCAAAACTAAACATAAGAGATAAAATTCATGGGGGATAATAGCAAAGAAAGCATAAATACTAAATATAAAATTAGGTGTTTTAGATAGGGTTGCACAACGGGTAAGGTGGGTAGGATATGGCCTATTTCGCCACCCTACCCGCTGAATGGCGGGTAAGAAATTTTTTACCCGCCACCCTACCCGCCAGTAAACGGGTAAGATCCTACCGACCCATCACTTGACGGGTCGGGTAGGATAGGGTGGCGGGTATAACCGTTGTTTTTTTTTTTTTTTTTTCTTTCTGTGTTCGGGACTGATATTCCACCAATCCTTCCTTGTAAATGATTCCATTCTCAATCAAACAGAAGCTAGGGAGTCGACGAATTGATACACATCAAGTCGTAAGGCTTCATGTGATTCATTTGTACGATATCTGCGTGGTACTTCACCGTGAAATAATCTTGAAGCTTTGGTCTCTTAGATCGTAAGAGATAAACTTGTTTGCTATTAGCAAAACCATCTTGAACGAAGCTTGTTCAATCTCTTCAACAAACAAAACACTGAAGTCTATCCAGTGTTCGTTTAACCAATAATTTTCATCTAGTAATTCATTTGACATCTCTTCATCATAGCACGTTCTCCAAGAGTCAACCACTCACTTCTGAAATGTCGAATTGCTTAATTACCTGAAACTTTGAGTAATTTTTAAGTTGATCAACATCAAAAAGAATGCTGTAGTTTGTAATTTTGTAAGCTTAAGACGGATGATAAGAGCTCAAGGAACACCATTGAAGATGACAATAAAGATTCAGAGAATAAGACTACTAAAGAAGGAAAGGAAGAGATTGCGGTGACCAATCTTGTTCCATTTTTCAAGCTATTCTCATTTGCCGACTCTAAAGATGTCATTTTAATGGTTGTCTGATGACGGTTTCGGACTTTTGTCAATGGTTGGAAAATGCCCATTATGGCCGTTCTTGGTGGACTGACTTATTAACTCTTTTGCATCAATGATGGCTCCGATGTGCTTAAACAAGTTTCAAAGGTATATCTCTAATTCTGTTTGAAATATGTGGAATTTGTGTGTAGTAATTGAAAAGTCTTATGTTGTGTCTAATTTGATCCGAAAATGGGTCGAAATAGTTTTTTTTTTCTAGATATATTGAACTGATTTCAGTCTATGAATAGAGATGCGTATGTGGGTAGGCGGGTAGGGTAGGATAATTTCGGGTTTTATCCGTCACCCTACCCATTTGACGGCGGATAAAATAATGTTTACCCGTCATCCTACCCGTCAATGACGGGTAGGATAGGATACGGTTAAAAAAACTGGCGGGTAGGGTAGGATTGGCGGGTATGGGTAGGGTATGTGCACCCCTAGTTTTAGACACCTATCAAATTCCCCCACACTTAGACTTTGCTAGTCCTCGAGAAAATCAAACAAAACAATTCTAAAACATACATACAACTCCATGTCGTCGAGGCTACAGTCACACTTAGCATGTATAACAAGCCTTTAAACCCCTAGGTGTCCCTAGTGGACGAGTTATAGTCTCATGAGGGTTTACTAGAGATATACCCACAAAACGTACTTTTCCAACTTGAAAGTTCTCTGAAATGATAGCATCCACGCACTAAGAAGACATAGAGATTCTGGACACTAGTCATAAGAAGTTAGACACATATATGAACATAATCTCATCCTTGAAAGTTGAGAGAGAAATAACCATCCCTTATTGAAAGAAATTCGGATTCGGAGTGATCAAAAGTCTCGACTCTGCCTCACAAGAAAGGGTTTTATGATATTGCTCTCAATAATAAACAACTTTTTATAGGTCACACATGTGTCCAGGTAGGAATGAAGAGAGAATCCTGCGACACATTGAATGGTAGGAGGCAAAACCTCCGAATTGTTTTGAAAAACCACATCTTTTAATATTTTGAAACCCCTTTTTTTTTTCTCTGACGATCTCTAAGAAAGGAAATCAACCACTTAACGAAGGTAATAATATGCTTACTTACCTCGTTATCCGTTCGACGTGCAGTTAGCAACACTCTCACAGCATCCATAGAAACGTCTTCGGTCTTCAATCGGTGTCTTTATCTTCGTCTTCGGTCTTCAACTCTTGATGATAGAATCTTGAACTTCGTAGAATCTAGACAATGTGATTCTTTCCTCTAATTCTTTGTTGCTTGAAACTTCATTGTAGATATTCCTTCTTTCCATTGGCTTATTGAATGAATACAAAACCAAAAACGAACTAAAAAACAAACCAAATATAATGCAATGAATATTTATTTTTATTTTTTTTTTTTTTTTTTTTTTTTTTTGAGACAAGAGAAAATAAAATACAAACTAACAAATAAGAATAAAGATAAAATAAAAATGCAAGTGCAAAGGCCATGGTGTAAGTACTTTACCACTTTGTTCTTCACAACTTGTATGTCTTGATTAAACTTCTTGAAATCTCATCTTGATAATATTCGCTCTTGTACAATAGTCTTCAACTTGTAAAAATTCTGCTCCTTGTTTGGTTGCTATACTTGAATCTGAAATCTGCTCATTTCTGTATCGTTGCTTGTAAACCTTGAACGTCTTAAACTTTCCTTCGAATTTGTGATGCTCCTCTTGTTGATGATGATGGTGTTTCTATGGACCCGTTGGTGTAGAGAGAGATAAAGTGGATGGTGCTAACTGCGAACAAGATTACAAGTGGTATGTAAGTTAGCAATTCGATGTCATCATCATGATTGATAAAATAGCACTCAAGAGATCAAAATAGTGCTTCTATTGGTGGGAGGTTGGGTAGCTCACCATTCTACCCGGAGTTTACGTACGGTGACACACTCTAAAAGCACAAATTTAGACAAGTACAAAGAAGTGAAGGTCGGTGCCTCTCATGATGTAACATGGGTAGTCTCCATTATAGGGGACCACTACTCTAATACCAAAATTCAGTCTGCACCTTATTTGCCACTGGCATGGTGAAATCCAACTTTAACTCTCCTACAATTGATGCGTGTCGTAGGTGCAATCAAATTAATCAATATTTCCACTCAATTAAAAATAATATAATGGAAGTCAAATTCGTTCCCACGAGGAGCAAGAGATTCTAGTTGTAAAAATTATCACGAAAAGGGGGGTGTAAAAAGCAAAAGAAAATAAACAAAGCAATTAAAAAGGTAAAGTTGAAAGCAATAAGAGAGATAAGATCAAGGAATCCTTCTTCGTTGCAAAACAATGATTAAAGTTATGTTCTTTTCTACTTGTTATTAGTCACAGATTATCACCAACCGTAGGTAAAGCCGCTAGATCAGTGCTAAACCCCTAAATCCCTTATATCACCGGACACGGAAGTTCTCGACTACCGGATTCTATTTACCAAATCACCTAGTAGTAGATCACTCTAGATGTAATTTAAATAAACGCATTAAGATTCATGAACTTATTAGGTCAATATTAGTAGTTGGACTCTTAGATCAAGGTCTACTTGCTAACGTTGTTTTCACACACAATTGCTCCACGGAATCCCTCCGCAAGGTCTCGTGTTTGCTACTTATGTAAAGAGTCAAGAAACGATTACTTATCCCCTAAATTTCACTAGCTTTAGATCAAATTAACAAATCAATTTAGCGTGCACTCTAAACAATCTATCAATCAATCATGAATGTCATTAAGATCATTCCTATTAGTAAAAACAAACGATAATCATGTGAAAAACCTCAAGATAGAATTGAAACAAAACTCAAATCATGTATTAAGAACTAGGAATTCATCCTCAATCAATAAAATTAGCTACTCATGTTAAAGAATTCACACAAAGAATAAAGAAAAGAAAAGAATTGTGTGTGTAGAGATGTGTGTGTAAAGAGGTAGAAAACTTCTCTATTTATAGGCTTCAATATTCTCCAAATCTTCCAAGGATTAGAATCCTTTTCCTTTAGCCATTCAATTTCCAAATCCAAGCTTTTCTCTTCTTCCATCTTCTCTTTCCAAATTTGAGCCCAATTCTCCATCCAATTCCTAGTCCAAGTCTTCACACCCATGAGAGAAGTCCATAGAAAATTCGGAATTTTGGTCGCGGAAAATCGGTATTATGGCGGAATTTGACCGGAATAGTCGCCGCCCAGCCCCGAGTTCTGTTGCCGTCAAGGGAATATTCGACGAATATTCCGTCGAGTCCCGTTAGGACTAACGGTCAACGGTCAACTGTCGGTCAATCGTTAGTCGGCGGGGTCAAGAGAAGGAGAAGTCGGCTTCGATTGGTGATTGGTCTAATCAGGTGAGTTGGATCGGTCATCTTGGTCTCGAGTTGACTCCAGAGCGAAAACCTACGTAGAGTTTCGTTCGGTTATAGGATTTACTCAGGCCAAATTCAGGTCGTCAATTCCTTTTAAGAACCCTAACATACATCTAGGCAATTTATCAGCAACACTTCAATCTTAGCACCACAGATGCTGCCACAGCCAACACTGCAAACCAAACCGCCAGTGCCACTGAGACAACACCAACAGCTTTTTCTCAGCTCAATTAAGCTCATCACAGTTCACAAGTCCACCTTCATAATCTCATCCTATCAGTGCCTGCAACTCAGCATCAAGACCTACAATTGCAGCTAACTCTGCAATGCTTCACAACCATTTAATCCTTGTAACAGCAGTTCATCTTCTTTTCTTGCCTGCCAATGTTACCAACTCCATCTCTGCTTACAACTCCTCCTTGTTTTAATTCCAACAACCAGCATTATTACCTTCCTTGATACACACCCATCAGCAACAACATTCTTGCAGTTACCTGTACCACCATCCACATCTTAGAATGAACACTGACATACCCTCTCTTCATCTCCGAGTTCTTCTCAGCTACAGCCTTTAACTCCATTATCTCCCTGGACTGCACCTGACCTGTAGTTGTAACTCCATTCCCATTCCATCCATTGCTCATGCTCCATCCTCACAACTCATCTGAGCTGCACATTCATTCTCCATTCACAGTTCAAGCATTCTGTGTCATTTAGTAAGTACCTTCTATCACTTCATACTACCCACCAGAACTTCAACAGTGATTACAATCTCCGTTTCAACAGCAGGTTCATCACCATCTTCTCTGCAATTACCAGCAACAGATGCTTCAATCATTACCACCTTTACAAACCCATATCACTTTCTTGTTCAATTGCGGATGGAAATCGAAACCACGAACTCTCTCAATTAAATTGAATCACGAGAAAAACCCTTAATCTAATTTCAATTCCATCATCTCGACTTCACTTATCTTCTTGAATCATCATCAATCATCAAACCCTTCTCACAATTGTTCGTTTAACACCATCTCATCTCTGTGGAATCAATTCGAACCCAAGAATATCAACATCTTCTTATCACCTCAAAACCCATCACCTGTTGCATCTGTCTGAGTACATATCAACATCGCCACTTGAACCCAGCTCTTCCTGCCGAAATCATCACTAAATTCATGCTCTCGATCTGAACCTCTTCAATCAAAACCCTCAGCTCTCTCTGTGTTGAACAACAGCTCAAGAACGAGCTCGATTTCCCTGCTGCGTCTCCCTGAACTTCATCTCCACCAGCAGCAGTGTCAACACTTCACACCATAGCAAACCCTAACATTGAATTCATCTTCTTAAACATTTCTTGATCTATTTCTCTCTGAGCTTCAATTCCAACATCAGAGACCACCACAAACCCATCCGTGTTCTTCATGAATTTTCGATTCTCACCCATCTTGGAATTCTTCATGAACGCTCGATTACCTCTCGACTTTATTAACGAGTCATGGCTGCTATCGGATGAAAGAAAGGAAAGAGGAGAAGATAATATCTTCTCAACATTTAGGGTATAAGTACTTGGGTGGATATTTGCACCCAAGTGATAAGGACCACCCTTCTTATTAGATAAGGGTTATCTATGGGCAACCCCTTAACCTCTGCGGGCCTGGCTTTAGTACTCCTCCGAAAGAGAGTTGCCCCTTAACCGTGGCTGGGCTCCAGATAATGTTCGCCCCTGAAATGACAATTTTGCCCTTTTGGCTCAAATAGAGTAATTTCTTCTTCTTTTCCTCCGTGTGACTCCAAAGTAGCTACAAAACTCAAAACAAGCGTAAAATACAAAATTCACACGAAAAATAGCAAAGAAAGCATAAACTCTAGATAGTAAATACGGTGTATTCTACACCTATCAAATTCCCCCACACTTAGACTTTGCTAGTCCTCGAGCAAATCTAACTAAAAACTTACAACTTCAAAGCGTTCAAGCGTCCCAAGCATCCAAAGAGTTATGAGGACATAGAGTTTCTGCATGCTAGTAATAAGAAGTTAGAAATACTAAAGAACATATTCTCGTTCTTAAATGTTGAGTGAGAAATAACCACACCATAATGAGAGAACGCGTGTTTGAGAAACGATCAATAAGCATTTCGCCTCGACTTACGCCTCACCAAAAGGGTTTTATGATAATTGCACTCAAAAAGACGGCTTTTTTATGGGTCTCACATGTGTGCGGGTAGGAATGAAGAGAGAAATCGCAACACGTTGAATGGTGGGAAGGACAACTTCCGAAATATTTTTTTAAAAACCCACATCTTTTAATATTTTGAAAAACCATTTTTCGACGATCTCTAAGAAAGGAAATCAACCATTTATTATTGAGGATGAGATTACTTACTCACCTTCACATCCGATCGCCAATTATGATAATACCACTCTCACGGCATCCAATAGAAACGTTTATCTTCTTGGTCTTCATCTTCGGTTTCAACTATTGGTGATAAACTCTTGAATTTCATAAATCCTTAACAATTTGTAACCTTTTTACCTTAACTCCTTGTCGCTTGAAACTTCCTTATAGATTTTCCTTCCCCACAGCTTATTAAAACAAAACAAATATTTTCTTTTTTTTTTTTTTTTTTTTTTTTTTTTTTGAAACAAGAGAAATAAAATACAAAAATAAACCATGGCCGTGGAAGAAGTATTTTACCACTTGATTCTTCACAACTTGTATCGTCTCGAAATCATAAACTTCAAAAAATTCTCACCTTTTAATTTTCTTTGCTCTTATGAATAAGTCTTCATACTTGGATATAAAATTACCTCATTGTATTGTAAGTCCTCAACATATATGTAAAAATCTGCCCTTTGTATGTTGCTTTACTTGTGTTTGAAATTTGCTCTTTTTCTCGTTAAGATTTGCTTGTAAACCTTAAACTTTTCCAACTTTCCTTGTAGATTTTGATATCGCTCCTTGTTGATGATGATGTGTATCTATGGATCCGTTGTTGTCGAGAGAGAATGGTGCTAACTGCAAATCGAACTACAAGAAGGAAGCTTTCATCTATAGACGTCACCCTCATGATTGACAAAATTAGCACTCAAGAGATCAAAGAGTAGTGCTTCTATTGGTGGGAGGTTGGGTAGCTCACCATTCTACCGGAATTAACGTACGGTGACACACACTCAAAAGAAAGCTCTTTAGTAGATGGAAGAATTTCTGGTCGGTGCCTCACATGATATGAATACGGGTAGTCTCCACTAATGATTGATAAAGCAACTCTAATAACGCCTTTCTCCCTGCACCAAATTCGCATCACCGGCATGATTAAATCCATTATTTAACACTCTAACAAGCAAGAAATCCGAATGTAGTTCTCTAACATTTCCAAGTTCAATTATATCGGTCAAAATCTCTATGTAAACATACCTAGAAGTATGCTAGTGACTCTAAAATCTCTAAAAGTTGGAGTTTTTATGTAAAACTTTTTTTTTTTTTTTAAATTTTTAAATTTTTTTGTAATTTTTTTAATAAACATGCTTAACCACTCCCCCACACTTAAACCTTACATTGTCCTCAATGTAATTGAATCCTCCTACTAAAGTCAAGGTGGGAGATTTTAACATGATAAGAAACAAGAAAAAGAAATAACAAAAAGAAAAAAAATAAGAAATACAAAACCTATGGGTTGCCTCCCATTAAGCGCTTGTTTTAAAGTCGACGGCCCGACTTAGCTCTTGCAAGATTCATTCCCCATATACTAACAATCTGAAAATTTGAGGATCCACCCATAATACCTGTTTTGCAAACAATAACTCCATACAAATGTTAGCACAAGAAAATAATAGTGAAATTATCGCTCGATAGAAATTTCCCCCACACTTATTCTCGTCCACACTCGGAAGTGTATAAAGAACATAGAATTTGGGAACTTCCATGTATTCCTCTTGGCAAACCTGCATAGTGTTAGCATCAAGTGTTCCCAATGGTGGATATTTAGAAACAAAATCATCCAAAAATACTTTGAAGCACATACATTCAAACCAATAAGAGGTAAAGGAGAAGAATCAATATGCAAAGGATTAGACAAACCTTGCACAATTTCTTGTATTATAGAATCCTCTTCATCCTTAAAAATTCAAGTGAATTACTTACCTCTTGTATATCGTGGTCCTCTATTAAACCTTGCAACCATTCTTCGTCGTTTTCTACCTTAACCAAAGTCTTGGCATCATTAAAATCATTGGCAAGTTCAATTGGGTCTTCCACAAAATCAATGAATGTGGTTTCATCCTCTAGTATCATCTCTTCAACATTCTCATCATCGGAATCGGGCCATTCACTAAAATGATTTTCATCGGTATAAATTGTAAGATCTTCTTGTGAGGGTGTTACTTCGTTTACAACAATAGGCAAGTCACACCCAATCTCCTCCTTTTGAATGGGTGAAGGATCGTTATTATGATCCGGAGTTGGAATAACTTTATCCTTGTTACAATATTCATACACTTCCGCGGACTCATATCTTTCCCTAAGAAATTTTTTCCAAGCAATAAATGCATCTTCCTCAAGCTATTCCTTTTGAATAGGTGATTGATCATTATTAAGATCAAGGCTTGAGTAAGCTACACTAGCGTCTTCAAAAATCTCCAAAGGTTGGTTAATTTGTTCGTATAATTTCTCCGAATTCCTTTGAATTTCTCGATGTGATTCTTGCATCTTTTGTTGAAGATCCCCAATCATGGCAGACATCGTATCTCGCAAAACTAGAGAATTTCGATCATAAACAAAACTATCCTCCCATCCTTGTGATTGTCCACTTACATACCCGTCATAAGGTTGTTGATATGTATGAGAATATCCATAATGTTCTGTAGGAATTTGATCATAGCCAAAAGATTGGTTTTGATTGTATCTAAGGATGGTTGGAAGTTGCCATGATGTTGAGGTTGAAAACTGTATTGATTGTTGTAATATGCTTGCTCTTGTCCACCATACAAGGAAAAGCTGGCACCGAAACAGGATTCAAAAACCAAGTTAGATACGGTATAGAATCCAACAAAGCAAGAATAAAGTAAAAAGAAAAATAAAAACAACTAAAAATCGCCGCTTGCTCCCCGCTACAATGGCGCCAAAATTTGATGCGTGTCGTAGGTGCAATCAAATTAATCAATATTTCCACTCAATTAAAAATAATATAATGGAAGTCAAGTTCGTTCCCACGATGAGCAAGAGATTCTAGTTGTAAAAATTGTCACGAAAAGGGGGGTGTAAAAAGCAAAAGAAAATAAACAAAGCAATTAAAAAGGTAAAGTTGAAAGCAATAAGAGAGATAAGATCAAGGAATCCTTCTTCGTTTCAAAACAATGATTAAAGTTATGTTCTTTTCTACTTGTTATTAGTCACAGATTATCACCAACCGTAGGTAAAGCAGCTAGATCAGTGCTAAACCCCTAAATCCCTTATATCACCGGACACGGAAGTTCTCGACTACCGGATTCTATTTACCAAACCACCTAGTAGTAGATCACTCTAGATGTAATTTAAATAAACGCATTAAGATTCATGAACTTATTAGGTCAATATTAGTAGTTGGACTCTTAGATCAAGGTCTACTTGCTAACGTTGTTTTCACACAAAATTGCTCCACGGAATCCCTCCGCAAGGTCTCGTGTTTGCTACTTATGTAAAGAGTCAAGAAACGATTACTTATCCCCTAACTTTCACTAGCTTTAGATCAAATTAACAAATCAATTTAGCGTGCACTCTAAACAATCTATCAATCAATCATGAATGTCATTAAGATCATTCCTATTAGTAAAAACAAACGATAATCATGTGAAAAACCTCAAGATAGAATTGAAACAAAACTCAAATCATGTATTAAGAACTAGGAATTCATCCTCAATCAATAAAATTAGCTACTCATGTTAAAGAGTTCACACAAAGAATAAAGAAAAGAAAAGAATTGTGTGTGTAGAGATGTGTGTGTAAAGAGGTAGAAAACTTCTCTATTTATAGGCTTCAATATTCTCCAAATCTTCCAAGGATTAGAATCCTTTTCCTTTAGCCATTCAATTTCCAAATCCAAGCTTTTCTCTTCTTCCATCTTCTCTTTCCAAATTTGAGCCCAATTCTCCATCCAATTCCTAGTCCAAGTCTTCACACCCATGAGAGAAGTCCATAGAAAATTCCGGAATTTTGGTCGCCGGAAAACTGGTATTATGGCCGGAATTTGACCGGAATAGTCGCCGCCGGCCACCTGAGTTCTGTTGCCGTCAAGGGAATATTCGACGGAATATTCCGTCAGTCCACCGTTAGGACTAACGGTCAAACGGGTCAACCGTCAGTCAACCGTTAGTCACGGGGTCAAAGAGAAGGAGAAGTCACTTCTAGTCACCCTTCGATTGGTGATTGGTCTAACTGGGTGAGTTGGATCGGTCATCGCCGGTCTGAGTTGACTCGCCGGAGCAGAAAACCGACCGAGTTTCGTTTGGTTATAGGATTTACTCAGGCCAAATTCAGGTCGTTCTGTCTTCAATTCCTGTTAAGAACCCTAACATACATCTAGGCAATTTATCAGCAACACTTCAATCTTAGCACCACAGATGCTGCCACGCCCAACACTGCAAACCAAACCGCCAGTGCCACTGAGACAACACCAACAGCTTCTTCTCAGCTCAATTAAGCTCATCACAGTTCACAAGTCCACCTTCATAATCTCATCCTATCGTGCCTACAACTCAAAGATCAAGACTTACAATTGCGGCTAACTTTGCAATGCTTCACAACCATTTAATCCTTGTATGCAGTAGTTCATCTTCTTTTCTTGCCTGCCAATGTTACCAACTCCATCTCTGCTTACAACTCCTCCTTGTTTTAATTCCAACAACCAGCATTATTACCTTCCTTGATACACACCCATCAGCAACAACATTCTTGCAGTTACCTGTACCACCATCCACATCTTAGAATGAACACTGACATACCCTCTCTTCATCTCCGAGTTCTTCTCAGCTACAGCCTTTAACTCCATTATCTCCCTGGACTGCACCTGACCTGTAGTTGTAACTTCATTCCCATTCCATCCATTGCTCCTGCTCCATCCTCACAACTCATCTGAGCTGCACATTCATTCTCCATTCACAGTTCAAGCATTCTGTGTCATTTAGTAAGTACCTTCTATCACTTCATACTACCCACCAGAACTTCAACAGTGATTACAATCTCCGTTTCAACAGCAGGTTCATCACCATCTTCTCTGCAATTACCAGCAACAGATGCTTCAATCATTACCACCTTTACAAACCCATATCACTTTCTTGTTCAATTGCAGATGAAAATCGAAACCCTGAACTCTCTCAATTAAATTGAATCGCAGAAAAACCCTTAATCTAATTTCAATTCCATCATCTCTGACTTCACTTATCTTCACTGAATCATCATCAATCATCAAACCCTTCTCACATTGCTCATTTAACACCATCTCATCTCTCGTGGAATCAATTCGAACCCAAGAATATCAACATCTTCTTATCACCTCAAAACCCATCACCTGTTGCATCTGTCTGAGTACATATCAATATCGCCACTTGAACCCAGCTCTTCCTGCCGAAATCATCACTAAATTCATGCTCTCGATCTGAACCTCTTCAATCAAAACCCTCAGCTCTCTCTGTGTTGAACAACAGCTCAAGAACGAGCTCGATTTCCCTCTTTGCGTCTCCCCCGAACTTCATCTCCACCAGCAGCAGTGTCAACACTTCACACCATAGCAAACCCTAACATTGAATTCATCTTCTTAAACATTTCTTGATCTATTTCTCTCTGAGCTTCAATTCCAACATCAGAGACCACCACAAACCCATCTGTGTTCTTCATGAATTTCTGATTCTCACCCATACTGTAATTCTTCATGAAGCGCTCGATTACCTCTCGACTTTATTAACAGTCATGGCTGCTATCGGATGAAAGAAAAGGAAGAGGAGAAGATAATATCTTCTCAACATTTAGGGTATAAGTACTTGGGTGGATATTTGCACCCAAGTGATAAGGACCACCCTTCTTATTAGATAAGGGCTATCTACAGCAACCCCTTAACCTCTGCGGGCCTGGCTTTAGTACTCCTCCGAAGAGAGTTGCCCCTTAACCGTGGTGGGCTCCGGATAATGTTACCGAAATGACAATTTTGCCCTTTTGGCTCAAATAGAGTAATTTCTTCTTCTTTTCCTCCGTGTGACTCCAAAGTAGCTACAAAACTCAAAACAAGCGTAAAATACAAAATTCACACGAAAAAAAATAGCAAAGAAAGCATAAACTCTAGATAGTAAATACGGTGTATTCTACACCTATCAACAATTAAGAAACCCGATGATGTTCTCTGTCACCTCTAAGTTCAATCACTCTTATGAGAATCTCGATGTAATCTTAGCGACAAGTATACTATGTGACTCTAAACTAACCACAAGTTGGAGTTTTTATTCACTAATTTACAAAAAAAAATTGAAAAAGTTAAAATTTTTACAATGCAAATGCTTAACCGCTCCCCCACACTTAAACTTTACATTGTCCTCAATGTAAATTGAGTCATCCAAAGTAAGTCAAGGTGGGAAATCCTACATGATAATATGACAAGAAATCAGAAAAAGTAAATGCAAAACAAGAAAAAACTAAAAACAAGACATGAAAATAAAAATAAGACAAGAAATACTCATCCGATGGGTTGCCTCCCATTTAGCATTTGGTTTAAAGTCGTCACCCCGACTATCTCCTTGCTTTCTATGACTCCTCCAGAGGGAGTAAATCCACAAAGTTAGCTCCTTCCACCACTTCGGAAGTGAAATTCTCATAATATGGTTTCAACCGGTGCCCATTAACTTTAAGTTCTTTGCCTGTAGCTATGCTACGAATTTCTACTGCACCATGAGAAAACACATTAGTAACAATAAAAGGTCCAATCCAACGTGACCTTAATTTACCCGGAAATAATTGCAAGCGAGAATTAAACAAAAGCACTTTCTGCCCAATGCAAAATTGTTTTCTATAAATCATAGTATCATGAAAGGCCTTCGTTTTATCCTTGTAAATGCGTGAGCTTTCAAATGCATCATTGCGAAGCTCCTCTAGCTCTTGGAGTTGTAACTTCCTTTGCTTTCCAGCCCCATCCATCTCCATATTGCATTGTTTAATAGCCCAAACGCCTTATGCTCAATTTCAACATGTAAATGACAAGGTTTACCATACACAAGCCTAAAGGGAGACATACCGATAGGTGTCTTGTATGCGGTTCTATAAGCCCGCAAAGCATCATTAAGTCGCATGCTCCAATCCTTCCTTGTTGGATTCACCGCCTTCTCTAGAATGGATTTCACCTCCCAGTTAGAAACCTCGGCATGTCCATTTGTTTGGGGATGATAAGGTGTTGCAATCTTGTGCGACACATTGTACTTCTTCAACAAGCTTTGTAAGATCCTGTTTTTAAAATGAGAACCCCCATCGCTAATTATGGCTCTTGGAATTCCAAACCTTGCAAAACTATTAGCTTGCACAAAATTTGAAACCACTTTAGAATCATTAGTTGGGGTGGCCTTAGCTTCCACCCATTTTGAGACATAATCAACCGCAAGTAAGATATAAAAATTCCCATGGGAGTTGACAAAAGGACCCATAAAATCAATACCCCATACATCAAAAACTTCAATAAATTGAATAAAAGTTTGTGGCATTTGATTTGGGCACCTAGATTGCCTGTTCTTTGGAACCTATCACAAGTTGTACAAAATATATATGCATCCTTAAACAAGGTTGGCAATAGAAACCGCTTTCAAGTACCTTGTGAGCGGTTCTCTTACTCCCAAAATGTCCTCCGCAAGCATAGGAGTGACAAAAAAGACAAGATAGAATTAAATTCAGATTCGGGAACGCACCTTCTTATTACTTGGTCACTACAATGTTTCCACAAGTATGGATCATCCCATATGTCTTGGTTTCTTAACTTCTTAAGTTTGTCCTCTCAAAGACGAGACAAGTTCTTTGGGATTTGTTTAGACACTAAGTAATTGACAATATCGGCATACCATGGTTCTCCGAAGGCAATTGAGAATATTTGCTCATCCGGGAAACTTTCACGCAATGTGATAGCTTCCTTGTCCACAGCAAGACGGATCAAATGATCTGCAACGGTGTTCTCAATTCCTTTCTTGTCCTTGATTTCAATATCAAACTCTTGTAAGAGTAAAATCCATCGTATGAGTCTCGGTTTCGCTTCTTTCTTCATTAGCAAGTACCTAAGTGTTGCATGATCAGAAAAGACAACAACTTTTGTACCAATTAGATAAGAGCGAAACTTTTCCAAAGCAAAAACAATAGCTAACAACTCTTTTTCAGTGGTTGTGTAGTTTTGTTGGGCCTCATTTAACGTTCGAGAAGCATAATAAATAGCATGAGGTATCTTCCCCACACGTTTCCCAAGCACCGCACCAACCGCATAGTCACTTGCATCACACATGAGCTCAAAAGGCTTGCTCCAATCCGGTGGTTTAATGATAGGGGATGAAATAAAAAGTTCTTTCAAACAATTGAATGTCGCCATACACTTTTCATCAAAGTTAAAAACCATATCTTTTTTGAAATAAGTTGCAAAGTGGTGATGCTATCTTGGAAAAATTCTTGATAAATCTACGATAAAAACCTGCATGACCAAGAAAAGAGCGTATCTCCCTCACCGTAGTGGGAGAGGTTAAAGCACGAATAAGGTCTATCTTAGATTTATCGACTTCCAAGCCTTTAAAAGATATCATATGGCCTAAAACTATGCCATGAGTTACCATAAAATGGCATCGTTGATGGTGGATTTTCGTTCAAGGTTAAATTTGTAAAAAACTAGAAAAAAAAATCATGCGCCGACATCTTGTAAAAGATAAAGCCATTTATAAGTGTTGATACTCCTCACTTAATTCACCAAGAATGGAGCATGTAGCAACAATCTCATTACGTGAATACATGAAATTCCTCCAAGGTTGGAGCATGTAGCAACAATCCCATCCTGTGAATTTTATATCAGCCTTGTATTTCAGTACTCATTATCGGTGTGGCATGACGATCGAGTGTTACTCTTGCAGAGTAACACGAACCTCCAAGCACTATAATGAAACCATGTACGAAATACCCGTGACAGTGACTCTCGGTGTGTTATACTAGCCCGATTGAGCCCCTCTCGGTGTTATACTAGCCGATTGAGCATCCTGACCGACCGTATCGGTCGGATATGATCCGATCGCAATCATCCAACTCCATAAGCATGATTGGATGACCCCGCATCAATTCCATCACCCCCAAGCGGTATGGAATACCCACCGCCGACCCCGCATGGTCGGTCATTGACCTATCTTGCCAAGAAACCGCTCATACCAAGCATTATGGACGGAAAACCCTAAATTAGGGTTTGCGGCATATTACATGTGTTGCAAAGCAGTCTCAACCATCCATCTTCGCAGGTATAGATGGAGGGTGTAGATGTAGATTCAAAGGGCCCAGAGCATGTCAACACGATCACCGTGGGCCCGCCTACACACTTGACCAATCGGTCAAAATCAACCATGGTTGGTTGTGACAAAATTTTCACCCAAACAAGAGATGGCGCACGGCTTTGAAAGCCAAAATTAGGGTTTCAAGCCATCACGCGCGTCCATCTTCTCCGGCACGAATGTAGGGTCACAGATTAGATTAACAGTCCGGTCATACCAAGATGACCACCGTGGGCTCATCTACCTCCTCATGTATTCGGCCAAGGCATATCATGCCCGGTTAATCCAAAACGTGCGCCCAAACTAGCGTGGCCACGCCTCCCAAACCACAAACTGATCTCGACCGCTCAACTTCGCCGGACGATTTGGGTGGCTCGGATCATGTTTTAATGGGATATTCGAGGTATAGGCATGAACACTTGACTTGCCATCTTCACGTCAAACCAATCGCCAAGACCGACCAAGTTAGGTTGTCTTGGAACGCGCGCTGGAGGAAAATAGCATGATGCGCGCCTTTTGCGGCATCAATTTCCTATTGCAAAATCGATCTCAACCACTCCTCTTTGCCGGCCAAATTGAGTGGCCTAGATCGCACCTTCATGGGACAATGAGACATGGACGTGTACACCGGCATGCTATCTACATGCATGCCCAATCGGTCCTCTCCGAAATCCTTCCCATGCTTGGTTTCGACCAAGTCGAAGAGTGATGCAGGCGCCTCTTCAAAACCCTAATTTCATTAACGGCCGCAGATGAGTGTCTCAAAGATCATTTCATCCGTCCAACTTCACTACCTCGGGTTATACAACCCCGGGTCGAGTTAATTGGTCGGTGAGGCGTCATTACCCATCACTTTACCACACCATGATGCAAGCACTCCGCATAAAATACACACGGTACTTCACAAGTATCGACTTCCCGAATAACGCAGATTATTCAATTCCGCATTATATGTTATCTTTCTTTCGTGGATCCACGATCCACACATTCCGGACATCAATCATGTCACAAACCGGGGGATACATACTGGGGTATTGGTGCCGGCGGTTTACAGCGTGCGGCGTGCAACGCGCCATCACAAGAACGTGTCAGGAAGTCATGGACGGTTAGAGATGAACAGGAGAAGTGGGCAAGACTGGTCGTGTGGCACCGACGCACAACTCCACCACTCCACTTCCTCCACTTCCCACGAGAGACGTGAATAAGGCTCAATGACTTGTATAAATAGGTTCTTCGCCCTATTTCAAACAACAACACAAGTCCAGACGATACAGAAAACCAAGTGTTAATACAAAAAACGTATTCCAACACCCAGAGCTTGCTTGCATCAATCACAAGCCTGCTCACCTTTCTGTTACAAGTCATAAGCAAGTCAACACCTTCACAATCTCAACACCTTCTTCGCTTCCCTCCCTAAGATCAACCCCATCTCCTTCACTTTGTGACCCAAACAAGTTTGGAACGGCCATTTCTTGGTTTAGGCCGGACTTGCATGATTGATCTCTCG
The DNA here is from genome assembly GCA_023531295.1 of Papaver armeniacum. Lineage (NCBI taxonomy): Eukaryota > Viridiplantae > Streptophyta > Magnoliopsida > Ranunculales > Papaveraceae > Papaver > Papaver armeniacum. The sequence goes on from JAJJWW010002572.1 coordinate 38,002, forward strand.
AATCTACAAGCACTCACCGCTGCAGTGATGCATTTGTTTAAGGTTTAAATTCATTCCTCATCCACACCCCAAATTACCAAATTCTGCAGGAGTAGTTTTCACCCATAAACAATTGGCGACCAAAGTGGGAGGTTGATCTCTCGGTTACAAAAATCGAATTCTCAATTCTTCGATTTTCGTCTCACGATGTATCCTCACTCGGAATCCGCAGTGGTTCGAGATATCATGGGAAGCATAAATGGAATGTTGGAGGATATCTTGGCAAATCAAGCCGGTATCACCGGAAAGGCGTGAGCGAGACATTTCGCCTTTTGAATGATATAGAAGCACAATTACAAGGAGGGTCGATAGGCATCAACTCGGACGGTAAGAAACGTTGAATCCTTAGTCGGGAGTCACACCTTTACAAGTGGAGAAGCAAAAAGAGCACGTAGTCGAAAACAGATCGGGAAAGATGGACGACATGGTCCAGGACATAGGAAAAGACTTGTCCGGAAGTACCGCAATGTCTCGCATGAGATAAAGAAAGAGAGCACCGCAGCCTATGGAGCCCGGGCCGGAGGATTTATATCTCAAAACTCTTGCCGAAGCCCGAAAACCGTCCAATCCAAGGTCGACCTTTCAACCGATCAAGAAATGCTTGAGGAAGGAGAAATCAATCAGAAATACCTGAATACGAGAGGATGGGAACGTTCAACTGGGTCACTCAAGCGGTGACATTACGACACCTTCCACATCCCTTTACCTAGGCAAGCGATCCGCAGAGATATGATGGCACTCGCAAGTCTTCCAACTTCATCTCCCTGTTCCACATCAAAGCCACGGAGAGACATCACAACGCCCACTAACGCAGAAAAGAAAGACTCAAGGTACCTACATTTCCCTTCCCAATGAAGAAGATTCTCGAGCTACCGGAGGCGTGGGTACGAAATGGAGAGGTGGAGCTACCCCCTGTATGGCGTCCGCCTATCGATCAAGAAGTAATGGACTCGAGGTACTTGTCATTACCACCGGTTCCTTCATCACCCCACCGGTGAATGCAACGCTTTGAAGCGCATTGTTCGGGAGAAGCTTGGTTCAAAGAGATAGCTCGAGAAGTTAGTGCGGAGGATTTTCTTAGAGGCTACTCCGGTTTAATACAAGTGAGGCTTCAAAAGCAAGTAAGTTTTACTTAACAATTTTACAAGAAAGATAGTTTAGAATTCACTGGGGACTTAGCATCCCGCACGTGGAGAAAGAGGCTCGGTGATCAAACGCCATGTTTGTTTCCACTGTACCCCCTTTTACATAACATTTGCAATTTCATGTGATCTCGTGCAATCATTCATGACGAAGATGCAAATTTCATTTAACATAATCTCTTTCAAAAAGGTTGTTCACAAAACTATCTCAAAATAAGCCAATTCAATTACCTATTAATTCAAAACCCGAGGTCAAAGAAAATCCTCACTATCACTCAAGAGAGAAAAGCATCTAAAAGAAAAGACAAGTATATAGCATGAATACTTCAAGGAAAGTCCTTCAGCAACAACTCGTCCTTCTGGGCGAGAGAGACTGTCATCCTTTGAAGCGCACTGTTTTACTCCGGCTCCTTAGACAACTTCTCAACCTCTTCTTCCCCAAGGCGAGCAACACAAGTCCGCAGTAGGGACTTCATCTTGTAATTTCGAAGCTCCCGAATCTTGGAGAACCCTTTGAAGAACCAAGGAGCATTGAAGCGCATCGCGTAAAACACGTCCCGATGGCACCTCCAATCTTCAATCATCTCCTCAAACCGTTCGAACAGTCGTGACGCTCATCCCCTGGATAGAAACTAAAGCTTCTTGGACGCGGTTGACCAACGCAAGACGACTTTCGTGGTGGTAGCAATATGGCCGTGCTTCTCCCATATCGCTGTGCACAACTCTTCGAACCGAACCGCACCGAATCCACCAACCAACACATGACCTGGATAAGGGACGGTAAAAGGAGGATCGAACAAAGCCCCTGTGCCGCATCACCGGTAATTCACTAACCACAAGAGCCTTGTCATTGCAGGGGCCTTTCGGAAGAAGTCACCACAATAGCCATATTCACCGGAACCCTTTCAGACGGATTTCAAGGGGAGCCGCCTCAGTATTGTGACGCTACCTTTCTTATACCCCTTCCGGCATCTACTTCGCTCCGGGTACTAATTTCCATCACGACCCCGTCAACAAGATCACTCAGAGGCGGCTTGTCCAACCGAGCTTGCATCATCTTTGTCATGGTCGGAAAATGAACAGTTTCTCAATTCTCAACATGAAGCCTCGGTTTCTCCGACTTCTCAACATGAAGATCCAGTTTCTCCAGACTTCTCAACATGAAGACGGTTTCTCCAGGACTTCTCAAGATGAAGATCGTCACCGCGGCCTTCTCATTCCGAATACGCGCCCACCCCAGAAGATATTCTCTTTCGAATCCCCCGATTTCAAGCAAGAATTACTCTTAGAAAGATTCACCTGGAGAAATAAAGGAACCAACGGAAGAAATTTAAATACTCGCATCTTGGAGGAATTGAGGATCACCGAACCACATGCCTGCCTCTTGGATCTCTCTCCCGTTGGGGACCGCAATCCTCGCCCGGGTCCGTTTGGCGGGAAGTGGCTTCAACCGAAATGCTTTTTCAAAACGTCGGAAGATGGTTCACCACGGAAACTGTCACAATACTCTCCGAGAATTCCTGGAAAATCAACAGTTGCCTGCTCCAAAATTCCTTGTACTTATCGGTTACCACCGGGTTTCTCCCAATAGGCCAGAAGGAAGGCTCACCCGTTCCAAAAACATGCCGTTAAGAATATTCGGGAGAGATTCTTTCGGAACCCTTGGTGAACGAATAAATGGGACACCCCGATCAAATCCCATTTGGCGAGCAGCCACTGTCAATATTGTACGGAGTCACAAAAAATTCTCCGTTAAATAGAGACGGGACATATCCCGGAATGCACTGCGCAGTAAATAAGTTTCTCATTTCATAGTTTCGACATCGGTACACAACACAAAGATCGGGACCATCGAAGCGATAGCAAAAGTCTTTGGTGAACAATGGAAGGGTGGACCGGCCCCCATGGATGGAAATCTCGGAAGACACATTGTCAAATACGTCCACAAGTTTCGCACCGCCTTTGGGACGCCTTTTATTCCAACGGAGTATTCTCGAGCCACCATACAAGTTCCGAGCGAATTTCCAGGAGTAGGAGCGTAACTTTTGAAGTGTTCCCATAAGAATGCCCGAATAAAAGCGAAGTGAACGTGCGACTCCACCTTCTTGTACCCGTTAGAAACATGCATGTCCATTGCTAAAGCGTACGGATGAGAATACGGTGATCCAAGGAACAATGCGCCTAAAGGAAGAACTTCACCCTTCGCCACCTTATATCAATCTTAACAAGGTCACTTCTAATGGTCTTCTTTCCGTAACCATCATCGAATATATCCCTGGATAGCCATAAAGACAGAACGCAATCACACCGAGCTCGTTTTCCAACTCTTGATCCAAGATCGGGTCTGCAGGAGACCACTCCGACACCCACCAGGTGTAAAAGCATCTCGCATCTTTTTTCTCTTCCTTGTCCAGACTGTCGAATTCTGCCACTTTTTGAAGTATAGCACCATAGTTACTTTGTTCCGTATTAGAGAGCTCATAAGAGAGACTTCCAAAGAACAAAGTGGGTTCATTAATGCGCCACACTCTCCAAAGTAATAATCATCTCTCCCCATCTAGATATGGCTGTGTGAGTAGAAATACGCCCCCGAGAAATGAAGGTAATCAAACCCGCGATGTCTTTCCTAATTTCGAGAGTAGATGATTACATGACCGCATTGAGGATCTCGCGCTTTGGTCAAATTGTCCTTAATGCCCTTATTACTCAACATGCGTCTCATCCATCCTTCGTAAGAACCCGGTGGAGCATGGCAAGTCCCGAAGTCAATAGGAGAAGGCGGATATTCGTTTCTCCAGGAGACAAAATCTCATCACAAGTCTGTGAAGAAGAGAATGGATCAAAGATCCATATTTTCCGAATCGGAAAGCAGGACTATCTTATGAGAAGGGTGTCTTCTAATATTTGGAAAAGGCGAGGTAAACAACTCATCATCGATGTTCGGCATATCTTTGAAGCCGTCAACACTTCCTAGCTTGGAACCAGCATTATCTCCAGAAGACATCTCAACAGGAGTTCTTTTCTTCATTCCACAATGAAAATAGGAGTTAGAACTTGTATGAAAACGCATGGGGCATGTAGTCACGCATGACAAGACACAACCCACGTTGAAAATACACAAAAAGCGGGATTGGGTCCAAACACCCGCATCGCATAAGTTTCGATCTGTATTGGTTTCAAGTCAGGTACAAGTTTCGATCTGGTATTGGTTTCAAGTCCAGACAACTTTCGATCTGTATTGGTTTCAAGTCCGCATACAAATTTGGGCCTCTGGGTATTGGTTTCAAGTCCAGTACAAGTTTCAAGTTCGGTGTAAATTTCAGTCAAGCATATGTGAGTAAGACCCACGTTCGGCATACACGGCGGGCCCGCATTCATTCATCCGCATGCATCATAACACGATTTTCTTTATTCATGGGAATCGTGTCTACTGGATTCAAGTCAAATGGTGGAAAAAGCTAAGCATATACATGTCTTACAAAAGGTGTTTACCTAACAAACTAGGTTTTACCTTTTAAAAAAAAAAAAAAAAAAAAAAAAACTACTACCTCGGACAAGAGGCGGCGCCTGTGCAACGGCAAATGCAGCAGAACAAAGAATCACGGCGGTCGGCGGCAAGAAAGAAGGTCACGGACGGGAGCTACTTTATGATGAAAAAGAAAATTTCATTGAGGAAAAAAGAAAAGGGTTTTGTCTCTTTTATAGACAAAAAAATTTAGAAGAATCCCAATAGAAGAAGGATTCCTCCCTTATTTGCTTTCCTCTTTTGATTCAAATACCCAAAGAAAGAAACCGCCCCACCAAGGGATTCCATACAAGCGTGATTTGCGTGGGAAACTAGCGGTCGGCCAACACTCTTAGGGTAAACTCCTTTTATCCTGTCTTTCTCACATATGTATGTCACCATCTCATGCCTACCATACAATAGTGTAACCATTATGTGCTAGGCAGGTGGACTTAATGTTGATGGTGGATTTTCGTTCAAGGTTAAATTTGTAAAAACCAAAAAAAAATCATGCGCCGACATCTTGTAAAAGATAAAGCCATTTATAAGTGTTGGATACTCCTCACTTAATTCACCAAGAATGGAGCATGTAGCAACAATCCCATTCTCGTGAATACATGAAATTCTCCAGGGTTGGAGCATGTAGCAACAATCCCATCCCGTGAATTTCATATCAGCCTTGTATTTCCAAGACTCATTATCGTGTGGCATGACGATCGATCGAGTGTTACTCTTACAGAGTAACACGAACCTCCAAGCACTATAATGAAACCATGTACGAAATACCCGTACATGCCGACTATCGGTGTGTTATACTAGCCGATTGAGCATCCGGACCGAGTCAGTATCGGTCCCGGATATGATTCGATCGCAGATCATCCAACTCCATAAGCATGATGGATGACCCAGCATCAATTCCATCACCCCCAAAATTATGGAATACCCCGGCCGACCCGCATGGTCGGTCATGGCCTAGCCTGCCAAGAAACCGTTCATACTAAGCATTATGGACGGAATACCCTAAATTAGGGTTTGCGGCATATTACATGTGTTGCAAGCGGTCTCAACCATCCATCTTCGCAGGTATAGATGGAGGGTGTAGATGTAGATTCAAAGGGCCCAGAGCATGTCAACACGATCACCGTGGGCCCGCTACACACTTGACCAATCGGTCAAAATCAACCATGGTTGGTTGTGACAAAATTGTCACCCAAACAAGAGATGGCGCACGGCTTGAAAGCCAAAATTAGGGTTTCAAGCCATCACGCGCGTCCATATTCTCAAAGCACGAATGGAGGGTCACATATTAGATTAGCGGTGTCCAGGTCATACCGGCATGATGAGTTGTGTGCTGAAGTAGATATCCGTGTTGGAGAGGACCGACCATACATGCGTGTTGACGGCATGATGGTGTAGGCGCCTGTATTCCGTTCCCCTCATGAAAGCGCGATCTGGGCCACTCAATTTGACCGGAAAGAGGAGTGGTTGAGATCGGTTTTTGCGGCAGAAATCTCTTACCGCAAAGGAATTGGTAACCGCGTGATATTCCCGCACATGTTCCAAGACAACCGTCCTTGGTCGGTCTTGGTCAATCACTCTAGCGTGTAGGTGGTAGGCTGGTGTTCACGCCATGTCTCACCGTCCCATGAAAACGTGATCTAAGCCACTCATTCGTCCAGGTGAAGTTGAGTGGTCAAGATTAGTTTGCAACTGGGAGGTGTAACCACACAAGTTTGACGGGCGTTTTGGGGTTAACCGGGCATGATATGCCCTGGCCGACCGCATGAGGAGGTAGATGGGCCCACGGTGGTCATGCTTTGGTATAACCGGACTCGCTTAATCTAATCTGTGACCCTCCATTCGTGCTTGGGAGAAGATGGACGCGCGTGATGGCTTGAACCCTAATTTTGGCTTTCAAAGCCGTGCGACCATGCTCTTTTAGGCGGACGAATTTGTTGTGACCAATCATGGTTGGTTTTGACCGATTGGTCAAGTGTGTAGGGTCACATGGTGATTGTGTCGACATGCTCCGGACCTTTGAGTCTACATCTACACCCTCCATCTATACCGCGAAGATGGATGGTTGAGACCGTTTTTGCGGACATGTAATATGCCGCAAAACCCTAATTTAGGTTTTTCCGTCCATAATGCTTGTATGGACGATTTCTTGGCAAGCGAAGGCCAATGGTCGACCATGCGGTGGTCGGTGTGTGTATTCCATACCCGCTTGGGGGTGATGGAATTGATCCGGGGTCATCCAATCATGCTTGTGGAGTTGGATGATCGCGATCGATCATATCAGATCGATATGGTCGGTCTTAGGATGCTCAATCGCTAGTATAACACACCGAGAGGGGCTCAATCGGGCTAGTATAAACACCGAGAGGGCTCGGGCAGTATAACACACCGAGAATCGGCCTGACGGGTATTTCGTACATGGTTTCATTATAGTGCTTGAGGTTCGTGTTACTCGTAAGGGTAACACTCGTCGTCATGCCACACCGATAATGAGTACCGGAAATACAAGGTCGATATGAAATTCACAGGAAGGATTGTTGCCACATGCTCCAACTGGAGGAATTTCATGTATTCACAGAATGGGATTGTTGCTACATGCTCCATTCTTGGTGAATTAAGTGAGGGAGTATCCAACACTTTATAAATGGCTTTATCTTTTACAAGATGTCGAGCATGAGTTTTCGATTATTTACAAATTTAACCTTAAACGAAAATCCACCATCAACACGATTGCGTGAGATCGAAACCGATTTCTTCCAATCGATTCATCTCCGAATGACATCGAACCATCTCTCAAAGGCAACTCCAAAAGCATCCAAACCCCGAATCGACAGCAGCTCCAACTCGTTTTAAATCCCTATCAGAATTCTGAGACCCATCTCTATTATTCGTTCATCGTTTCACGAGTCCATAGAAAGGAGGAACGAGCTTCGGTACATCTCCAATTCACTTCCTTCTTCTCACCGAGCTAATACTCTTAACCCATTCAATCTCTCGTCTAATCCCTTTCTCGTCTTTGCCATCATGGTAGCAATAACAGTCACCACAATCAACACATATCTCGCTCCACAAACAATTCCTCCCACGCCATACGTGACCGATCACGGACTCCACTCACGATCGAGCAACTCATTCTCAAACCCTATCTCGCTCTTCTCGAATCAATTGCAGATCGATTCTTCTCTCGCGTTTCGATCTACCGCAAAGCAACACCCATTCCATTTGAACTCTAATTGATCCACCAACATCATCGATCTCGGCCTTTCTTCTCTCGGCTCTCGGTTTGGTCTCCTTTCTCTCGATCTCGGTTTCATAGCAGAACAACGTCTCAATCGATTCATAGATGCAATCATCGAACCCTAATTTCTTTCGGGTTTCGATCCGCTTTTCTTCACAGTACGCTTCTTTGCTCACTTTCGTGTGTACAGACGAGAGTGAAGAAGAGAAGAGAAAATCTCTTTGATTGAACTAGGGTATGAGTGTTAGGATAGATTAAGACACCCCACATGAGAGTCGATAAATGCACCTCCGGGCGATGATAAGGGGTACCCCGATATCAATCCCCTTAACCTTGACTAGGCCCGGGCTTTAGTACTCCTCCAAAAGAGTTGCCCCTTAACCTTAACCTGGCTCCATATATCAATCGCTTTGTAAAAATGACCTTTTTGCCCTTTTGGCTCAAATTGGGTAATTTCTTCTTCTTTTCCTCCGTGTGACTCCAAAGTAGCTACAAAACTCAAAACAAGCGTAAAATACATAATTTACAAGAAAAATAGCAAAGAAAGCATAAACGATAGATAGTAAATAGGATGTATTCTACACCCTATCAAATTCCCCCACACTTAGACTTTGCTAGTCCTCGAGCAAATCAAACTAAAAACTCACAACTTCAAAACGTTCAAGCGTCCCAAGCATCCAAAGAGTTATGAGGACATAGAGTTTCTGCATGCTAGTAATAAGAAGTTAGAAATCCGAAGAACATATTCTCATTCTTAAATGTTGAGTGAGAAATAACCACACCATAATGAGAGAACGCGTGTTTGAGAAACGATCAATAAGCATTTCGCCTCGACTTCGCCTCACCAAAAAGGATTTTATGATAATTGCACTCAAAAGACTTTTTTTATGGTTCTCACATGTGTGTGGGTAGGAATGAAGAGAGAATTCCGCAACACGTTGAATGGTGGAAGGACAACTTCCGAAATATTTTTAAAAACCCACATCTTTTAAAATTTTGAAAAACCATTTTTCTAACGATCTCTACGAAAGGAAATCAACCATTATTATTGAGGATGAGATTACTTACTCACCTTCACATCCGATCGCCAATTATGATAACACCACTCTCACGGCGTCCAATAGAAACGTCTTCCGCTCCTCGTCTTGATCTTCATGGTCTTTTGTCTTTGGTTTCAACTATTGATGATAAACCCTCGAATTTCATAAATCTTGACAATTTTAACTCTTGTACCTTAAAAATCCTTGTCGCTTGAAACTTCCTTATAAATTTTCCTTTCCCACGGCTTATTAAATAAATAAAAACAAAACAAATATTTCTTTTTTTTTTTTTTTTTTTTTTTTCTTTTTTTTTTTGAATTTTTTTTTTTTTTTTTTTTTTTTTTTTTTTTGAAACAAGAGAAATAAAATACAAAAATAAACCATGGCCGTGGGAGAAGTATTTTACCGTTTGATTCTTCACAACTTGTATCGTCTTGAAATCATAAACTTCAACAATTCTCACCTTTTGATTTTCTTCTCTCTTGTGAATAAGTCTTCATACTTGAATATAAAATTACCTCATTGTATTGTAAGTCCTCAACATATATGTAAAAATCTGCTCTTTGTATGTTGCTTTACTTGAATTTGAAATTTGCTTTTTTTCTCATTCCGTTGCTTGTAAACCTTGAACTTTTTTTCAACTTTCCTTGTATATTTTGATGTCGCTCCTTGTTGATGATGATGGTGTTTCTATGGACCCGTTGTTGTCGCGAGAGAGAATGATGCTAACTGCAAATCGAACTACAAGAAGGAAGCTTTCATCTATAGACGTCACCCTCATGATTGACAAAATTAGCACTCAAGAGATCAAAGAGTAGTGCTTCTAATGGTGGGAGGTTGGGTAGCTCACCATTCTACCCGGAATTAACGTACGGTGACACACACTCAAAAGAAATCTCTTTAGTAGATGGAAAATTTCTGGTTGGTGCCTCACATGATATGAATACGGGTAGTCTCCACTAATGATTGATCAGCAACTCTAATAACGCATTTCTCCCTGCACCAAATTCGCATCACCTGCATGATTAAATCCATTATTTAACACTCTAACAAACAAGAAATCCGAATGTAGTTCTCTAACACTTCCAAGTTCAATTATGTCGGTCAAAATCTCTATGTAAACATACCTAGAAGTGTGCTAGTGACTCTAAAATCTTTAAAAGTTGAAGTTTTATGTAAAACTTTTTTTTTAAAATTTTTTTTTAATTTTTTTTGTAATTTTTTTTTTAAAAACATGCTTAACCACTCCCCCACACTTAAACCTTACATTGTCCTCAATGTAATTGAATCCTCCTAGTAAAGTCAAGGTGGGAAATTTTAACATGTTATGGAACAAGAAAAATAAACAAAAATAAAAAAAACAAAAGGATAAGAAATACAAAACCTATGGGTTGCCTCCCATTAAGCGCTTGTTTTAAAGTCGACGGCCCGACTTAGCTTTTGCAAGATTCATTAGCCCGGATCAATCTCTTTCACGGGAAAACATGACTTCACATCACTAGGTATCTCTTTGTCTCAAAGATATTGAAGTGGATGAGTGTACCATCAAACTCCATAGTCAAGGTGTCATTTTGGACATCAATCTTTGTTCGACGGTGATTTAAGAATGGTCTATCCAATAGCAAAGGTGTAGACTTGGAAGAATTCTCATCATTCATGTCTAAGACATAGAAATCGGCCGGAAATACAAGCTCATTAACCTGCACCAAAACATTCTCAACAATCCCTTTCGGGTAAACATTAGATCGGTTAGCAAGTTCAAGAACTACCCCAGGTCTCCTTAAGAGGACCAAGATTCAAAGAATCATAAATCGAAGAAGGCATAACATTAACCGATGCTTCCAAATCTAGTAAAGCTCGAGTAAACCTTGTTTTACCAATTGTGCAAGGTATATTGAAACTACCTGGGTCCTTTAATTTTGGTGGGAGTTTCTTGAGAATGAACGCCGAAGCATTCTCCCCCACACTCATGACTTCATTCCCTTTAACCTTTTCTTCTTCATGCACAACTCCTTTAAGAACTTTGCACAACGAGGAATTTGACGAATAGCTTCAATGAGTGGAATATTGACTTGTACTTTCTTAAGGATGTCCCACATATCCTTGTATTCCAAGTCTTTCTTTGATTTAGCAAATCGGCTAGGAAACGGGGGTGGAGTTGTGAAAGTAGGAACCGTCTCCTCGGGTTGGTTGGTTGGGGATGTATTCTCCTTTGGTGCGGTTTCAATTTCCTCTTTCTCATCATACACCTTATCTTGTTGATTTGGTTGCTCCACTTGTTTCCCACTCCTCAAAGTAATCGCATTAACGCTCTCTCTTGGATTAACAAATGGTTGTGAAGGAAGCTTTGTGGACGCTTTGAGCTTTCAATAGGTTCACATCGGCCGCCAATTGCCCCACTTGAATTTGTAAATCCTTGATTGCCGAATCGGTCTTTTGTTGGTGTTGTTGGACCAAAGTGGTAAGACCTTGCACACCTTGCATTAACGCATTGAGCTTGTCATCATTCAAAGAATCACGCTCCTTGACTTGTTGTGGTTGAAATTGTTGTTGAGGTTGGAAACGTGATTGTTGGAAACCACCTTGTTGCTCATATGGATTGGGAACCGCCGCTTGCTTATTTGCATAACTAAAGTTGGGATGATCCTTCCAACCGGGATTATAGGTATTGGAGTATGGATCGTACCTTGGCCTTTGATTTGGATATAAAGCATTTACTTGTTCGGTCTCACCATCCGAATAATTACCGCGCCATCCTTTGCATCATTATCTCCATGTTACTCATCCTTTGATCAAGATGTGATGATGAATCACTAACTTCATGCACTCGCCTAACCATGGGTTCATCTCTTGTGTAGAATTGTTGCGAGTTCGCAGCCATACTTTCAATCAACTCGGTAGCTTGGGTCACCGTCTTGTTCATTAGTGCACCACCACCCATAGCGTCAAGAAGAGACCTATCACTTGGGTTGAGAGCTTCAGAGAAGTATTGGAGTATCATAACATCACTAAATTGATGGTGTGGACAGCTTTGCCACCAACCTCTTGTATCGCTCCCAACATTCATACAATGATTCTCCCACTTGTTGTTTCAATCCACAAATCTCCTTGCGAATTTGAGTAGCTTTGGATGCGGGAAAATATCTCTCGAGGAAAAGTTTCTTCATCCCATTCCATGTTGTGATACTTCCTAAGGCAAATAATATAACCATTCCTTAGCATTGCCCGCCAAAGAAAACGGAAAGATTTCAACATTGCTCCATCCGCATTAGTCTCCAAAGTGGAAGCATAGCCATAACTATGGTATAGAAGTCCATAAGATGTTTGTTTGGGTCCTCATTCACCATGCCATGGAACTTTGGTAACTCTCTAATCAACCCCGGCTTGATCTCGAAGGTTGAGTTAGTTTGGATACACCATTGTTGTGTATCGAGCTTGTGAGAAGCTAGGTCCTTTTAGTGTACGTTCAGCCATTGTTTCTTCCTCTTTGTCCGAATCACTTGATGAAAAAGGAGGAAGTGGAGTGTTAACCGCTCGAATGAAATCCTTTAGTTGAGTGCCGGATCGAAGACGTATTGGACTCGGTCCGCCCTTCTTAAGCATTCACCAAAGGTATAACACCTGAAACAAGAATCTCAAAAACTAAGTTAGATACGGTATAGAATCTAACAAAGCAAGAATATAGCAAAAAGAAAAATAAGAACAACTAAAATCGTCCGCTGCTCCCCGGAAACGACGCCCAAATTTGATGCGTGTCGTAGGTGCAATCAAATTAATATCTATTTCCACTCAATTAAAAATAATATAATAGAAGTCAAGTTCGTTCCCACGAGGAGCAAGAGATTCTAGTTGTAAAAATTGTCACAAAAAAAGGGGGTGTAAAAAGCAAAAGAAAATAAACAAAGCAATTAAAAGATAAAGTTGAAAGCAATAGAGAGACAAGATCAAGGAATCCTTCTTCGTTGCAAAACAATGATTCAAAGTTATGTTCTTTCTACTTGTTATTAGTCACAAATTATCACCAACCGTAGGTAAAGCTGCCTAGATCGCAAAACCCCTAAATCCCTCAGATCACGGACACTTTAAGTTTCTCGACTACCGGATTCTATTTACCAAACCACCTAGTAGTAGATCACTCTAGATGTAATTTAAATAAACGCATTAAGATTTATGAACTTATTAGGTTAATATTACTAGTTAGACTCTTAGATCAAGGTCTACTTGCTAACGTTGTTTTCACACACAATTGCTCCACGGAATCCCTCCGCAAGGTCTCGTGTTTGCTACTTATGTAAAGAGTCAAGAAACGATTACTTATCTCCTAACTTTCACTAGCTTTAGATCAAATTAACAAATCAATTTAGCGTGCACTCTAAACAATCTATCAATCAATCATGAATGTCATTAAGATCATTCCTATTAGTAAAAACAAACGATAATCATGTGAAAAACCTCAAGATAGAATTGAAACAAAACTCAAATCATATATTAAGAACTAGGAATTCATCCTCAATCAATAAGAAAATTAGCTACTCATGTTTTTGAAATTCACACAAAATAATTAAAAGAAGAATTTTCAAGTTCACACAAATAATTAAGAAGAAGAATTCAAAGCAAAAACACAAGTGTTGTGTGTGTAGAGAGGTGTGTAAAAAGATGTAGAAAACTTCTCTATTTATAGGCTTCAATATTCTCCAAATCTTCCAAGGAATAGAACCCTTTTCCTTTAGCAATTGAATTTCCAAATTCAAGTCTTTCTCTTCTTCCATCTTCTCTTTCCAAATTTGAGCCCAATTCTCCATCCAATTCCTAGTCCAAGTCTTCACACCCATGAGAGAAGTCCATGTAAAAATCAGGAATTGTTTGCTCACGGAAAACCGGTATTATGGCCTAATCCCGCCGAATAGTCGCCAATTCGCTCGGATATACCTCTCTGTCGACGGAATATTCCATCACGGCCAAGAAGGTCAACCGTTAGTCAAAAGGTCAAGTCGAAAGCGAGTGACCAATCGGCTCCGCCTAAATGGTCTTACTAGGTCTTACTCGGATGAGTTCGTGTGGCCTGGATCGGCCATCGGACTCTGGCCCGAGTTAACTCATTGAAGTAGATATCCGGCCGAGTTATGTCTATTTCTCCATCGTTTCCTGTGCCAACTTCCGGCCTTTTCATGCCTCCTTCTCTCGTATCAATCACAATCCCTAACATACATCTATTCATTTCATTCATTCATTAGTCGCAACCCATTCGATTTCTCCATCTCCATGTTCTATCGCCTGCAAGTAGATCGAAACCGATTTCTTCCAATCCGATTCATCTCCGAATGACATCGAACCCATCTCTCAAAGTGCAACTCCAAAAGCATCCAAACCCCGAATCGACGAGCTCCAACTCGTTTTTAACTCCCTATTAGAGTTACGGACCCATCTCTATTATTCGCTCATCGTTTCACGTCCCATAGCAAGCCAGAACGAGCTTCAAGCGTTACATCTCCAATTCACTTCTTCTTCTCACCGAGCTAATACTCTTAACCCATTCAATCTCTGTCTAATCCCTTTCTCGTCTTTTCCATCATGGTAGCAAACAAGCAAATCACCACAATCAACACATATCTCATTCCACAAAGAATTCCTCCCCGCCATACGTGACCGATCGCGACTCCACTCAGCGTATCGAGCAACTCCTTCTCAAACCCTACCCTTTCTTCTCCGAATCAATTAAGATCGATTCTTCTCTCGTTTGATCTACTGCAAGAACACCCATTCCATTTGAACTCTAATTGATCCACCAAAGCATCATCGATCGGCCTTTCTTATCTCGGCTCCCGGTTTGGTCTCCTTTCTCTCGATCTCTCGGTTTCCATGGCCAGTTAACGTCTCAATTGATTCATAGGATGCAATCATCGAACCCTAATTTCTTAAGGTTTCGACCGTTTTTCTTACAAATGCAGTCCGCTCACTTTCAGTGTACATGACGAGAGTGAAGAAGAGAAGAGAAAATCTCTTCGATGAACTAGGGTATGAGTGTTAGGATAGATTAAGACACCCACATGAGAGTCGATAAATGCACCCTCAGCGAGATGATAAGGGGGTACCTCCGATATCAATCCCCCTTAACCTTGACTAGGCCCGGCTTTAGTACTCCTCCAAAAGAGTTGCCCCTTAACATTAATCGGGCTCCATATATCAATCGCTTCAAAAATGACCTTTTTGCCCTTTTGGCTCAAATTGGGTAATTTCTTCTTCTTTTCCTCCGTGTGACTCCAAAGTAGCTACAAAACTCAAAACAAGCGTAAAATACATAATTTACAAGAAAAATAGCAAAGAAAGCATAAACAATAGATAGTAAATAGGATGTATTCTACACCCTATCACCACCGTGGGCCCATCTACCTCCTCATGTGTTCGGCGGCATATCATGCCTGGTTAATCCAAAACGTGCGCCCAAACTAGCGTGGCCACGCCTCCCAAACCACAAATTGATCTCGACCGCTCAACTTCGCCGGACGATTTGGGTGGCTCGGATCATGTTTTAATGGGATATTCGGGTATAGGCATGAACACCAAACTTGCCATCTTCACGTCAAACCAATCGGCCAAGACCGACCAAGTTAGGTTGTCTTGGAACGCGCGCCGAAAAAGAGCATGATGTGCGGCCTTTTGCATCAATTTCCTATTGCAAAATCGATCTCAACCACTCCTTTTGCTTGGCCAAATTGAGTGGCCTAGATCGCACCTTCATGGGACAGTTGAGACATGGACGTGTACACCGCATGCTATCTACATGCATGCCGTTGGTCCTCTCCGAAATCCTTCCCATGCTTGGTTTCGACCAAGATGAAGAGTGATGCTTGCGCGCCTCTTCAAAACCCTAATTTCATTAACGGTCGCATGAGATGAGTGTCTCAAAGATCATCTCATCCGTCCAACTTCACTACTGTTATACGACACGGTCAGAGTTAATTGGTCAGTGAGGCGTCATTACCCATCACTTTACCACACCATGATGTAGTACCTGCATAAAATACACACGGTACTTCACAAGTATCGACTTCCTGAATAACGCAGTTATTCAATTCAACATTATATGCTATCTTTCTTTCGTGGATCCACGATCCACACATTCCGGCACATCAATCATGTCACAAATGGGGGATACATATCGGGTATTGGTCATGGTTTTACGGGGCCATGCGGCAACGCGCCATCACAAGAACGTGTCGAAGTCATGGACGGTTAGAGATGAACAGAGAAGTGGGCAAGACTGGTCGTGTGGCACCGACGCACAACTCCACTACTCCATCACTCCACTTCCTCCACTTCCCACGAGACGTGAATAAGGCTCAATGACTTGTATAAATAGGTTCTCCGCCATATTTCAAACAACAACACAAGTCCGTGATTTGAGATTTAAAACCAAGTATTAATACAAAAACGTATTTCCAACACCCGAGCTTGCTTGCATCAATCACAAGCCTGCTCACCTTTTCATTACAAGTCATAAGCAAGCCAACACCTTCACAATCTCAACACCTTCTTCGTTTCCCTCCCTAAGATCAACCCCATCTCCTTTCGCTTTGTGACCGAAACAAGTCCGGGAACGACCATTTCTTGGTTTAGGCCGGACTTTGCATTGATCTCTCGAATATACAAGCACTCACCGCGCAAAGGTGCATTTGTTTAAGGTTTAAATTCATTCCTCATCCACACCCAAAATTACCAAATTCTGCAGGAGTAGTTTTCACCCATAAACAGGCACTTCTCCCAATTCAGCACAAGGTTTGTTTCAACACATCGTTCAAGGATTAGAGACAAGTTGTTCAAGCAAAGGTCAAATGAATCACCAAAGACACTAAAATCGTCCATGAATACTACGATTATGTTTTCAACATATTCTGAGAAGATACTTACCATACACCTTTGAAAAGTAGCTGGAGCATTGCACAAGACAAAAGGCATCCTTCTATAAGCAAAAGTACCGAAAGGACAAGTGAAAGTGGTTTTCTCTTGATCCTCAAAGGCGCTATCACAACTCGATTGTAACTCGAATAGCCATCAAGGAAGCAATAGTAAGAGTGTCCATTAAACGTTCAAGCATTTGGTCAATAAATGGTAATGGAAAATGATCTTTTCTAGTGGTGGCATTCAATTTTCTGTAATCCATACAAACCCTCCAACCGGTTTGCACACGAGTTGGGACAAGTTCATTCTTATCATTCTCCACCACCGTCACACCTGATTTCTTTGGTACTACTTGTACCGGGCTCACCCACTTACTATCGGATATGGGGTAGATAACACCCATGTCCAAAATCTTGAGTATCTCCTTTTCACAACTTCCATCGTGGGAGGGTTCAAACGACGTTGTGCTTCCCTTGTAGCCTTTGCATCATCCTCCAAACGGATCTTGTGCATACAAACGGCAGGGCTTATACCCTTGATATCAGCAATTGTCCATCCTATGGCCGTTTTGTACTTCCTTAGCACCCTTAGAAGTTTTTGGTCCTGTAATTCACTAAGCTTGTTAGAAACAATCACAGGTAAATCTTCCTTGTCACCCAAATACAAGTACTTTAGGTGATCGAGAAGCGGTTTAAATTCTATTTTGGAGATTTAACAATAGAAGGTACAAGCTTTTCATCACTGCATGGTAAAGAAATAAAAGAGATATTATGAGTTTCCGAACATCCTTGTAGTGAATTAAGATCACCAAGGGCTTCCTTGACTTTATTACCACACTCTACACCATTATCCATGGATGTAGTTAAAACGGTTTCCAAAGCATCTTCACCATTTAATTCAAAAACTTGTTGTGCCAATGTATCCATAACATCAATGGAGAAACAAGAGTGGACATCACTAGGATATATCATCGTCTTGAAAATGTTTAAACGTATTGTTTCTCCATCAAACTCTATAGTTAGTGTTCCCTTGTCCACATCAATAATGGTTTTCGCCGTTTTCATGAAGGGACTCCCAAGTAGCAATGAAAGAGACGAGTCCGGCGACCCTTCATTCATCTCTAACACACAAAAGTCAGCTAGAAAGACTAATTGATTAACCTGCACAAGAACATCCTCAACAATACCCATTGGGTAGACATTAGAGCGATCGGCTAATTGCAATACAAATCCAGCCTTTTTAAGAGGACCAAGATCAAGTGAAATATACATTGATGCAGGCATAACATTAACGGATGCACCTAAATCCAACATAGCTTTGTTAAATGTTGTGTTACCAATTGTGACGGGAATGTCAAAAACCACGGGATCCTTGCACTTAAGTAGGAGTTTGTGTTGTAAGATTTCCAAGCATTCTCCCCCACACTTAGCACTTCATTACCTTTGAGCCTTTGCTTATTGGTACACAAGTCCTTCAACACCTTTGCATACTTTGGAACTTGCTTAATAGCATCAATGAGTGGTATGTTCACAGTTCACATGGATCTTTTTAAGAACGTTTAAAATCTCCTTTTCTAGTTCCGCCTTCTTGGAACTTGCAAATCTGCGAGGGAAAGGTAAAGGAGGAACATAAGTAGAAACCGGAGTTTTAGAGTTAGGAATATGTACCTCATAAGTTTGGGGACAATCATCATTCTTCTCCTCCAAAACATGTTCCTTTGGTGTTTCCACCTTGCCCGAATCAGTAACTTCGGGTGTACCACTTCTCAACGTAATGGCGTTGACGTCCCCTTTTGGGTTGATAGGTTGGGAAGGAAGTTTCCCACCATTTTGTGCCTTCAATTGGTTCAACTCAATAGCCATAGAACCAACTTGAGTTTGCAAATCCTTGACTCTCCGTTCTTTGCATAAAAGATTTTAGCAACTCTTCCATATTGGACCCCTGATTTTGAGGTTGGTGTTGTTGTTGTGGTGGAAATACATTCGGACGGTTGAAAGTAGGTTGTTGAGCCGCTTCTTGTTTGTTAGCATAGATGAAATTGGGGTGATCTCTCCATCCCGGATTGTACGTATTAGAGTAGGGATCATACCGTCTTTTTTGATTTGGAAAGACCGCATTAGCTTGCTCGTCTTCATAAAATCGAGGAGAACTTGGTATAACCGTGGCTGCAACTTGTTGCATCATTGATGTCATGTTACCCATTTGTTGACGAAGATCCTCGACCTCGCTCACTTCATTCACTCTTCTTAGAAGCACATTCGAACCACGACTCAGGAATTGTTGTGAGTTCATTTGCCATGTTTTCAATCAACTCTCTAGCTTGTGCCACCGTATTGTTCACTAGTGCACCACCACATGCAGCATCAAGGATATTCCTATCACTTTATTGGAGTCCTTCATAAAAGTATTGTATAATCATAGCGTCACTAAATTGGTGGTGAGGGCAGCTTGCCACCAATCTCTTGTATCATTCCCAACACTCATACAAAGATTCTCCCACATTTTGCTTCATCCCACAAATTTCCTTGCGAATTTGAGTAGCCTTCGATGCAGGAAAATACCTCTCTAAGAAAATTTTCTTCAACCCATTCCATGTAGTGACACTTCCGGATGGCAAATAGTACAACCAATCCTTTGCGCTATCCACTATAGAAAACGGAAAAACTTTCAACATTGCACCATCGGCATCAGTCTCCGCTGGAAGCATGGCCTTGACAATGGTATGGAAGTCCATAAGATGCTTGTTTGGGTCTTCATTCACCATGCCATGGAACTTTGGTAACTCTCGAAGCAACCCCGGCTTGATCTCAAAGGTTGAGTTAGTTTGGATACACTATTGTTGTGCATCAAGCCTATGAGAAGACAAGTCCTTGAGTGTACGATTTTCATCACCCATTGCTTCTTGTTTTTCAACTTGTGGTTCGTCTACGAATGGAACCTCATGTTCTTCTTCTAGTTGTAACTCTTCTTCCACTTCTAACTCTTGATCTTCTGTAGTGTCTTGACTTGGTTGGAGTATTGTGCCTCTTCGAGTAGCTATCCCGCACCTTGGATAATTCCAATCTTTAGAAGTCGGGGATTAGGTACCTGAAAACAATTCTCGCAAACCAGTGAGAAACAAGACAAGAAAACAAAAAGCAAAGATAAAAGCAGAAATGATGATAAGAAACTAAAATAACTAGCCGTATGCCTCCCCGGCAGCGGCGCCAAAATTTGATCGCT
Source organism: Papaver armeniacum (assembly GCA_023531295.1). Lineage (NCBI taxonomy): Eukaryota > Viridiplantae > Streptophyta > Magnoliopsida > Ranunculales > Papaveraceae > Papaver > Papaver armeniacum. Next base: position 58,105 of record JAJJWW010002572.1, read on the forward strand.
GTCGTATGCGTCAAAAATAATTTCACTTTCTCACTAAATATAAATGAAGTACGTGATAAGAAAGAGGTCGTTCCCACAGAGAGGCTTTTGTTATTATAAAATTTCAATATTTTAGTACCAAGGGGGGATTTTTGTTTTATCTAAGCAATAAAATATAGCAAGGCAAATAAAATAATTTGAATAATCAATAAAGAGAAGATATTGGTCATGGGATAGTATCATTCACAAACATGTATTTTCATCAATGACTAGAATTGGTATTTTAATCTCTCATTTACTCAAAGTCCTAGGATACCTTGATCGCAAGAATATCCCTCTAATTCCCTGATTTCATCACAACCACATTAAAAGATGTATATGTGAATTCTTCCTAGAAAGCAACCTAACGTGTAAAAGCACAATCAAGTTTAACTCCTAAAAGCAATAAGTTATATGGAATAAGACTAATCAATGCAAACGAACGTGTAAATGTATTAATCCATTTAAACAAAAGTTATGATTCACTTGTGACTAGTAGGATATATCACTAAAAGCACTACCCACAATTATGCTACTTAGAATCAGGGATAAACAACTTTTTCGTATTGAAAACCCTAATATAGCTCTAGAAATGAATGCAAATCGGATTGATTCAGGACTCAACCTAACAAGTATTCAAATCATATGACAATATTAAAAATGAATCATAAACAATAAATTATTGAGACAAAACTAATTCATTGAATCATATATCATGTTGTGAAATCCACTTTATCCCATAACCAATAATATGTGTTTAGCTACTCATAGCTTTTGAGTTCATCATAATCATAATCAATAATAAAATAAAGAAGATGAAAAACAAATGAAAAGCAAACCCTAGTCGCCGCTCTCCAAAACTCCAAGTAGAAAAATACGTGATACCAAAGAAAGTAGAAACTTTCTCCTTTTGTAGCTTTTCATCTTTCCAAAACTAGGTCTTCAAAGCCCAAAGTCCAATACAAAGATGTCCACCAAGCCCATGTGTGAGAGAAACCAATGTAGAATTCTGTTCGAAAATATGTCACCGAAAATCGGTGTTAGCGCCTGAAATTGGCGACAAAGTGGTCGGAGAAGTAGTTCAGGTGACCGGCAAAGTCCACCCGGTCACCGGTCAAAGTATCAATCAACTCAGTCAAAGCCACTGAGTCAGGGTCTAGTCGGACGAGTTAACTCAGTGTCTGAACTAGATTGAGTCAGTTAGCTAATCAGATGAGTCAGGTCTGGCTCAGTCTGACTCACTTTGGCCTAGGCCATTTTGCACAAGCTGAACTTATGTTGCGTAATGATTGCACTTCACCCCCAGTTACATCCATGGTGGCGCTGCATCATTCCCATTCCTTTTGCACCAGTCCTTAACTGCAAAATTAGCATCAGCTATTCAACATCATCAGCACCACCAGATTCCCTGCAATGTCCGTTTAATTCTTCTCTGCAACATCTCAGCAAAAACCCATCTTTCATATTCTTTGTAACTGCATCTGCAGTTCAATACCACACCTTTCCGAACTACAACTTCACCCGCAAATTCAACTCATTGCTCTCACTCGACAATAACTCCATCCTATGGTAGCACCTCTTCCTTGTTTGAGATCTCTTTAAGAACAGCTCAAACTAGAGGCATCCTCTCTGCTTCAAATCCAGCAGACTCGTCTTCGTTCGCAGAACCCACTGCAATTGTAAATTCACCTGCACTAGTCTCAGCTTTATATAGCTTGCAGAATCACTTCCAACTAGCTCCAGTTCAACCATCTGCATTTCACCTCAATGGCAGTAGCTCATACTCCTCATACAAACCAACACACCAGCAACGCCACCATCTTCTACGACACTGCCCTCCACCAGTTCCGTAACTGATTCTCAAAACCATTACAACTGCTCCCTTCAGTTCCTTGCAAACAATTCCTTCCTGCATAACACAATTAAGCTTCAACTCCACCTGCTCTAATGCAATTCCTCAACATAGATGCAACCTCCATGAGCACAGTTATGCCATCAACACCAGCTTGCACCTGTTCATCTCAGACCCATCCAATTCCTTTCATCCTTTGTAGTTCACCCATTTTTCCATGTCTGCGGCAGCGTTAAGACCAGCAACCTAACATACATCAATATTCTGCAATCTTTCCCTGTAATTTGAACTCACATCACAGCACAGCCTCAATTCCATGGCAGGCTCAGTTTTATCTCCACCTGCAGCTGCAACACTTCATCTTAGTACCACCATTGCCTCATACCAAATCACCAACACAACTCCCATTCTCACATTCATAATCGACTCCATCTTCTCTTTAATTTCAGTGGCAGTAGCACCACCTTCATCATCTTCTTCCCTGTCTCTGCAAGCACCTGCAATAACACCACAACTCTTGTTTATTCCTTCTCAGTTCCTCCATCCTTTAGAAGCAAAATCCAACTCCACCAGGTTCACAGATCTTCAAAATCAACTTCAAACCCCATCTGGTACCTACAATCAACAACAGTTCTTCAACACCAATGAAAATCACATCATCTCGGGTCCTTGTTCTTGACAGAATCCCCACATTCTCTACCATCTCCTTGTTCACTCAGCAGAAAGCAGATTCATACCAAATCTCACTGTAACCTTGAATCTGAGACATACCCATGTTTTTAATTCATCTCACAACCCTAAATCATCCACCATTCTCGAGCAAATCCAAATCTCAGAGATTCAATATCAGATTTGAACTCTTCTTCTCAACTTCACCAAACCCTAGTTTGAATTCCTGCTTCAATCATTAACCCCAATTCAATAGCAATAGTGATTCAACCACAAATCCTCGTAATTCTCCACCTGGCAGCTTCCATCTCGCCTCTCTCGATTTCTCTGAGTAATAGTGCCGCCATCTCAGTTTCAGGTAAATAAGGAGAAAAAAGAACGCAATGATAGAGAATTGATTTTTCTCTGATTTTCAGGTCTTGTGTAAGAAAATGATACAACCACCCAAATAAACTGGATAAGCGCCAACCAAGAATGTTTGGGATTTGCTTCTCTAGACTAAGCTGCAATGGTTGTGCTTGGCTCGGCTCCGCTCCCAATAGCAATTTCTCATGAAATGATGCTTTTACCCCTTTTAGCTCCAAATGATTAATTTCTCCTTCTTTTGCTCCCAAGGACTTCATTGCATCTAATAACTCAAAACTAAACATAAGAGATACAATTCACGGGGGATAATAGTAAAGAAAACATAAATACTAAATATAAAATTAGGTGTTTTAGACATCTATCAGACCGGAAGGGTAATTATCTGATTGG
>JAJJWW010002572.1:61422-157754 GCA_023531295.1 Papaver armeniacum
TTTTTGCACAAGTTGGAGAGTCAAGTGGAACTAAGCTTTCGAAATAACTCATCTCATCCTCGATCAAGTTATCAAGACCATCAATATATCGAACTCTAAGGCTTTCATCCTTTGGATCATATAAAACCAGAGCACCAGCCATCGTGAATACAATTTTACCATTCTCAAAAGACCACATAAGCTTCGCATAAATGCTATCCATAAAGCTCTCACTGGCAATGACAAAACGTCTAGTCCAGGATTCACGAACTCCATAATCTTGCATTGTCCATACATGGAATTCATAAGGAAAATAACCAATTACACACAGACACTCTTGCAACACCCCCACACTCATAAAGAAAAGTGTCTTCCTGCCAGTTTCTTTTGGTAGTTGAATCTCTTCGAATCTCTCGCTGCTGATATCCAAGGAGACTATAACTTTGGAAAAGGGTTCAGCTCGAGTTTCACCCAACCAATGATAAAAACCATTTACAAGCTCCCCAATATCTCGCATGGGAATCCTAAAAGGGATGGTTTGAGTGCTTCTCCAAGAATTAGACCGTAATGTGTAGACTTCGACTAAACAACTAGCGTCTACAACATTTATCAGCTTGTAATCATCAGTATTGTGATCATAACCAAAACCACATACCCCATATGCACTTGGGGATTTAGGTAATTTCTTGTGTATCTTAGTGGCTGGGTTCCAAACACAAAAGAATTCTGTTTCATCTGTATCAGAAAACCACATGCAAACCAAACCGTTGCAAGATCCCAACAATCGCACATCATAATGTAAACTTTTATATGGGTAATCCATTTCACAATCATGCTCAATCTCATTCGCTGATGATAATATAGTATCGTAACTTATGGAATGGAGCAGGGAAGATGGACTTGTGGTTTCATAACTTCTGAGCATGAGATTGGGATTGTTTCTCTGGTTAGTAAGATGAAGGTGCAATTTAACAAAATCAGGAGTAGATAGTAAGGTATACCAAGTCTTGCAAACACATTTACATATAAATATGGATTTTACCGGTAACCTTACCAGGATTTTTTGGTAGAATTCGTCTGGAATGCTTGACATTTTTGCAACTCCTCCAGCGTTTAGACTAGGGTTTTTGTTGGAAGGGGCAGATATGAACTCGAAAAGTGTTTGAAATGGGTTTATAAGCCTGGCATTTTTACGGGCGACCCCAAACGAATTAGGGATGACACTAAAAGACAAAAAAGGTCACCCAAACGTAAATCTAAGCTACCCCTTATCTTCGATTTTTCGAAATGGCCAATATGCCCTTATATAATCGGTAGCCAACACCATAATCGGTAGGTTAAAGGTGAATCGGTAGGTTAAATTGAAACTATACCTACTGATTATTGTGTAGATACTTCGGCTAATAATCCCTTTTATAATCGGTAGCTTATCCAACTTGTAAGACTACCGATTATAAGGAGCCCCATGTTCAACCTTGGCCAAATTCCATAGGTTTTGAGGGGTGCAGAGCCAACCATAACCACTTGGCTTGAGCTGTGGATGTAGCCATAATCGGAAGCCTAATAGGTTACATACACTACCGATTATAAGTTGCCCCAAAATGAGTTTTTTCTAAAATCCTTCACGTAGTGAATTTTGAAATCTACCATAATCGGTAGGGTATATAATTATATAACCCACCGATTATAACGAGCCCAAGATCCAACCTTTGCCATATTTCATAGGTTTTGAGTGCACACAACCAGCCATAACCACTTGGTTCGCATTTTGGATGCAGCGTTAATCGGGAGTTAAATATATTACCAAACCATCCGATTATGGGTTGCCCCAAAATGAGTTTTTCCTAAAATCCTTCATGTAAGGGAATTTGAAATATACCCCAATCGGTAGCGTTAACAACTTCACAACCTACCGATTATAAGGAGCCCCAGATCGAACCCTTGCCAAATTCCAAATGTTTTGAGTGTACAGAGCCGGGCATAACCATGTGGTTTGTTAAGTTGGATGTAGCCATAATCGTAAGGAAAATAGGTTCCACAACCTACCGATTATAGGTTGCCCCAAAATGAGTTTTTTCTAAAATCCTTCTTGTGATGAATTTTGAAATCTAACATAATCGGTAGTATATCCAACTTAACAACCTACCGATTGTAAGGAGCCCCAGATCGAACCCCTGCCAAATTCCATAGGTTCTTAGTGTACAGAGCCGGGCATAATCATGTGGTTCGTGATTTGGATGTAGCCATAATCGTAAGCCAAATAGGTTCCACAACCTACCGATTATACAGTTGCCCCAAATTTAGTTTTTTCTAAAATCCTTCGTGTGATGAATTTTAAAATCTACCATAATCGGTAGAGTTTACAACTTATAACCCTACCGATTATAAGTGACCCCGGATTCAACCTTTGCCAAAAACTAAAATATTCGGTAGCCAAAACAATAATCGGTAGTTTCACAAAATAATCGGAAGCAAACTTTGTAATCGGTAGGATGGGGTCTATATATACGTGTTTGGAAAATATTTTTGAGGCATTGTGAGATAACTCATTGAGTGAGAGAAGAAGAAGAAAAAAAAAAGAAGTGGGTATATGTTGCCAACTTCCGATTTTTGCCAACTTCCATAAACATGGATGGGTACGAAGAAGGATGTGAAGTTGTTGAAGTTTAAGGTTCACTACCGTTTAGAGATGACGATTTGGGGTATTTGTTGAATGATCCAAACTTTGATGGAGATGAAATCCTAGACGACGCTTTCATGGAAGAAAATGGAGAATCACCCGAGATCGACTAACGATGCATCAAACATACAGTATGTTGTTAACAAACTCTAATACCCATGTTATCCATGTTATGTGCGTTTGTGTGTGTTTTCGAACATGAAAATTCGATTTCTGCATGCATTGAATGACATGAACGACATATATTCGGTTGTTAATTTAGTAAAATATCTATCGATTATCAATAATCGGATATATTTTGATGTATTGATCTGCCGAATATAAAAAAATCCCCAAATTGAAAGCTTCAATTTCTCACAATCGGAAGTTGTATACATGAATAAATGTCCGATTATTGATATTTAATAATCGGTTGGTTTATGAATTTATAGTCCCTCCGATTATGAAGCTTTTTATACTGTAAGAATTGTTCATTTCGTATGTCGTTAATCGGTAGACAATATTCGTACATGACTACCGATTTCTCATAATCGGTTATGTTGTGTAGTATTAAATTACCGATTGTTTTTTAATCGGTTACTTATTATCTAAACTTCCTTCCGATTTCTAATGCATAACTTGTTGTTGTTGTGCGTAGGCTGTTGTAGCGGTTGATGACGATTATTATTTGAGGCCCCGATACTTCCCTACACTATGCAAACGATTTGGTATGTTCATGAATTATCTTTTCTTTTTCCAATCATGTATGTTAGATGGTTATGCTTATTTTTTTTGGTTTGTTATATGCGCATTTAGATATTTGGAAGTAAGAAGGAAGCAAAGGAATGGCTTATGAACAAGGCAAAAGAGAAGATGTGCGTGGTATTTCAGAACCCTTGCGTGAAGGACATTAGGTTTGAAATGTTTTGTGAGCGAGGTGGGAAGAAAAAGAGTCACGAGGGAAAGAATAATAAGTACGTAAGGAAGACAGAGAGGAAGAAGTACCGAACTCATACAAAGAAGATTGGATGCCCATTTAAGATTGTCTTCTATAAGCCCGATGGTAAGGAAAGTAAAGATTGGAAAATGTCTAAAGTTGCTAATGTTTGTCACAACCACGATGATCCGGATACTCTTATTGGACATGTAATGGTTGCCAAGTTAAAAACACATGAAATGGAGACGGTGAGGTCTATGTGTATCCAAAAGGCGAGTGCGATCTTAAGTAAAATAAAGGCGGACGACCCCCGACAACTTGTCTTCTTTGTCTACAATTAGGTCGGCCCTAGCTACGATCAAAAGGACGGAATGGGATGGTAGAACGGTCATGCAAAAATCGCAGTGGTTAGCTGAGTTACACGACTACACGTTGAGAACGGAAGAAAAGGATGGTAAAGTGGTACGTATTTTCTTGGCACATCCCGAAATGATAAAATTGGCTCAGTGTTTTCATCAAATTTTGTTGATAGATGCCACTTGCAAGACAAACAAATATAACATGCCGTTGTTGAACATTGCTTGTCACACTTCGGACAAAAACACGTTTACGATTGCATGGGGTTTAATGGATCATGAGAACAACGTGAGTTTCATTTGGATGTTGGAGGCGCTGAGGTCCATTTACAATGGGGATAATTTTCCAAGGGTTATTGTAACGAATAACGATCAAGCCTTAATGCATGCAATAGCGGTAGTGTTTCCTGAAGCCCGAAACTTGCAATGTATGTGGCACATTCAAGGCAACCTCGACACAATTGCCATCACCATTTCCAAGCTAAAAAGCCAAGGAAGGGTACCAAGAGGTCGAAGGAAGAAGATGAGCGCATTAGTAAATTAACCGAGGAAGAACGAGAGGAAGAGAAAAGGTTATTTGATGAAAAATGGGGGATAATTTGGAGAGCGTTCATGAAAGCATGGGACAAGATCGTTTGGTCAATGACCGAGGAAATTTACGAAAGAAACTTGAAGAAATTTGAGGAAGAATATTGCAAGGACTACCCAAAACCCGTTGAGTATTGTAAAACACAATGTTTACCGATTAAGGAGAGGTTTGTGTATGCATGGACATATGAATATCGTAACTTCAAGAACGAGGAGACAAGCATTGCGGAGGGGTCATGGCCGATTAAAGAAAATACTTCTAGGTAGTCAAAATGGAGTTGTGTCGATCCAAGAATCAATCCATGAATTCACCAATCGTGATCTTATAAAGATTAAGGATTCTATGCAATTTAGTGTACATAAATTCCCTACGGAACATGAAAGGGAAAGATTGCTTCTAAGGGGCATTGTTCATAAAGTTTCAAGTTGGGCAATAAATCAAAATGGACCAACCGGACAACAAGTGAGTCCAAATGTCTCTACGAAGCCTTCTCAAGTAAGTCAATCCGATGCGGTGGAAGAAGTTGTGTTAGTGGAGACCCAAACTAGCTCCGTAGTTATTGATCAAATGAGCGACTCGCAACAAACACAATCAACGGAAATGGTGACTATAAGAGAGAAGTATGGTACTCTTCGTTGTCCTAGGGATTTATATGGAAGACCAACACGATCAAGGTATACGATTATAGAAGAGTATATGAAACAACTCGCTCCACTCATTGTTCCATTTGTTTTGTCCACCGACGACGTTGATGGGGATGGCAATTGTGGGTTTCACGTCGCCTCGGAACAAATTGGTTACTTTGGAGAGGCGGTGAACGAAGATGTCACCCAATGGCAAAATTTAAGAACTAAGATGGCGGTACAACTAATAAAGGACAAGGATTTCTATATGGAGATGATGAAGGAAGGAGATAGGCACGACAAAGAACTAGAGTTTAAGACTTTGTTGCGCGTGTAAAGTGCCGAAAGGGATTGAAGACAATCGGATCCAAGTATTGGATGACAATGCCTAAATGTGGATATCTCTTAGCGGACGCTTTGAATTGCGTGGTACATTTCTTTGTTCCTCCTAGGTATGGACATTCTTTTACGTTTACACCTACAAGAACGGTTTGCGATGAATCGGTTAAAGATAGAAGAATTGTTATGGCATTTGTGAATGAGATGCATTTTATCGGTTTAAGAGTAAAGAGGGATTGCCCATTACCTCCGTTGGGTGGTTTGAGTGATTACTTCCCAACGAATCATTGTAACGATTGGTTGAAACAATATGAGACCAACATGTTGGATTGGGATCGCGTCATGAAGGAGGACTTCCAGGAAGGCCTACTGGAATTGGTTCCCTCGGATGATGAAGATCAATGATCGTTATGTTTGAAATATGTATTTTCGAAAGCCCTATTTGTACATGTTTTTTTTTGGAATTTTGTGGAAAATACTGTGAAGTATAAAGCTATAATCGGTAGATATATTAAAAATATAACTACCGATTATACAAGCTTTGTAAAACAGACTCATTCAATATTATAATCGATTACTAAGTTTTTGAATTTATCGTCCGATTAAAAGGCTGACAAAATAACTGAATTTTTTTCCCAAAATCGGTAGATTACATATTACATAAACTTCCGATTGTCACCAAAAGAAAAACTGAAAATTGTTCCCAGAATCGGTAGACAACATATTGCATAAACTTCCGATTGTCACCAAAGTCTGACAAAAAAGCTGAAAATCTTCCCAGAATCGGACGACAATATAAAATAATAACTTCCGATTGTAACCATCAATCAACATTTATACTGTTGCGACGGACTTCAGGAATTCATAACTTCCATCATAAGTGAATTCTTCACCCTTTTCCATTAAGTACTGTCTTTTTGCGAGTGTCTCCTACATAATCAAACATAAAATAATGTCAACTTCGTTTTAGTAAGAAATATTAAACACCCGGTGTTATTTAAAAAGAATAACCGAGCGTTATACTTACAAATTGTTGGATCGACAAGCTTAAGTGGCTAGTGTTAAACATCCTCTTTTGTATCGTTATGTAATCATTTACCCCTTTTTGGACAAGTCGGAAACGATCATGAACTTGTTGGAGTGACCTTTGCTTTGGATTTCCACACTCTCGCACAAATTGGCTATATACCCTCGCCCAAAAGACTTCGGGTGTTAACCTTCCTTCTATGACATCTTCACGTCTTGTTTCACGATACCATGTTTTCACAATGACCAAATCTTCAGCTGCGTCAAACGTTGCCATGCTTGTAAGTTGAGATATAGAATGAATTCACAAGAGTAGACGATGTAAAATCTATTTGTAGAATACACGATGCTGTATATGTGTTGTTTGGTGCATAAATAAGAAGAGTTTACCCTCCTTATATAGATGAGAGTCCCAACGTCTCTTTTTTTGAAAATATGGCCGTTGATGCGTACTTTTACAAGACTCATCGAAATTACGTACAATTATTACACACAATCGGTAGGAAATGTTTGAACAAAGCACCCGATTATGTGTAATCGGTAAATATTTATTATTATATACTTCCGATTATAGGATGTTTTGTCAACAGAGTTCTCAGTTTCATTGGAGTAGTATAATCGGAGGTTTATCAATATGTATTATCAACCGATTGTGTGTGGTTTTCGAGGCACGGCTAGTTTCTTTTGAACGAACTAGAATGTTGGAGTATAATCGGTAGTTAGATCAACAATTAAAACTTCCGATTTTAATAAATATTTTGAAATTCATAACAATATCACCTACACATCATCATAATTTTACATTGAACTCCCACAATTCTATTACAAGGTATTGTGATTAGCGTTGGGGACGTGTTGGACGAGTCCTAAACGGATTAAATCTTTCCATCGCCCTAAGGATTCTAAAATGAGCTTCATAACGGAAGCTGGATCTTTTCCATCTCCGCCATTACCCGAGAGATCGTTCTATAACCTCATCATTGGTTTCACCCCTCAATCGATATTGATTCACAAGATAAGTTAAATGGACGAATTCTTCGACGTGTTCATTTATTGAACCAACTCCTAGCGAGAAAAGATCGGCGGAGTGACGGTTGTTTGGAGTTCTGGGTGCCCATTGTGAGAATTTTCGTGAATTTCCCCAAATAACTCATACTCAATATGCCTCCTTGCCTACGTTCTTCTCCTCGTCTCAGATAGAATTGAACATAGCGCCTACATAAAGATAAATCTTCTTCGATCGTGAACTCCGTAGGATTAATGAATGGTTGGGCCATTATGTTGAGGATGATGTTGGAGAGAGTTTAAAGGTATTTGTGTTCCATAGAGAGTAAAAGGATACAATCCTTATATAGAGTTTAGAGTTCCAACGGCTCTATTTTGTTGGGGCATCTGTATAATCGGTAGTCAAATGAAGTATTTTCACTTCCGATTATACGGTTGCCCCAAATTTTGTTTTGCGAAATGTCATTTTTTCGAATTTGGGAACTAGAATAATCGATAGTTAATAAGACTTCCGATTATACAGTTGCCCCAAATTTTGTTTTTTGCAGAAATGTCATTTTTTTCGAATTTGGGAACTAGAATAATCGGTAGTTAATAAGACTTCCGATTATACAGTTGCCCCAAATTTTATTTTTGCACAAATGTCATTTTTTCGAATTTGGGTACTAGAATAATCGGTAGTGAATAAGACTTCCGATTATAAAGTTGCCCCAAATTTCTTCCTTGGCGAAATCACCAATTTTGGGAATTTAGGAGCTACTATAATCGGTAGTCTCGTGAGGTTGTTTTTCCTACCGATTGTTATAGAAGCCAGATGCGCGTTAGGCACAAAATCGATATTAATCGGTAGTATAATATCGTGAATAAGCTTCCGATTGCTTTATAATAATCGGTCACAAAAGAGCTTCCGATTATATAAGGGCATTAACGTATTCTCCGCGTTTTTGGACATCCCTTAACGGTGTATATGGGTTGGGAATAAAAAAGTCGCCCCTAATTCGTTTGGGGTCGCCCCTAAAAATGCTAGTTTTATAAGAAGTGAAACCTATTGTAAAACCCCCTATTATATGGGTTCAACATTTAGAGACCCAACATAATGGATCCTTTAACTATCAACACCGAACTTACAGATTTTGTTATTTTTAGGCCCAAAACTTTTAATTTTGGGGTCGTATTTCGAAATTTTCAGAAAAGATGACATCATCAATTTTTAATAAAATTTTAAATACCCGAAGTAACCTCCAGTAGTTATACTATTTTCGTACTGAAACATAAACAAAAGAAATCAAATCTTAGTTTTCTTATTTCGTCTTCTGCTTTTCAGAGCTAGAGATGTGTGATTTAGTTAGGTTTTTTTTTTTCTTCACATTCTCTATTTGATTCATTTTTATTTTTCATTCAATCTGTTTCATCCTGTGTAGAAGAAGATTTAGTGATTTACAAAGTCAATTTTGTTTTGACGAGAAGATTTACGGATATGAGAAGAATATTTACAGCATTGTTTGAGAAGCTTAAGACAATAATCTAGGTATATTTTTTATTCTGCTTTTTTGCTGTTTTTGTTGTTTTCCTTTTGATTTTGGCTTTGATTTCAATTTTTTAGTTTCGATGTTACTGATTTCAAATTTGTTGATACTAAGAAGAGGAAGAAGAAACCACATTGTTTCAGAAGAATCACAACAAAACCAGGTACGATTGTTGTTGTTGTTTGATTTCAATTTTTTTCCAATTTTTTTTTTAATTTTTAATTTTGTTTTAGATTGTTTTGCATGCCCGATCTGAGAAGAGATTTAGTACTAGCTGAATTCCGCTCATTATTGTTGTTAATATTTGTTAATACAAGAAGAAACAACATTGTTGTTAGAGCATTGCTCGGTCGAACTCACAAATGTTGTTATCTCAAGCTTGTTGTCAAATTTGGTTGTCAAAACTATATCTTGATTTTTAGTCTACATTTAGTCAAGTATCTGATTAGGATAGAAGGGTGTAGTCGAGTATCGGATATCACTGCGTTCTACCATTTGAAGGCGAAGATCAACAGGAGCTCTGGAGAACTTCTTCAACAAAAGGTAAGTGAAGACTGAACCACCTATTTCTCAAGTTTTCACCTTTCTATATTTGAGACATCGTCGCATGACTAAATTAGACAGTATATGCATAATAGAAATTTCGAGTCAAGTTTATCTTGAATGTCGTTCTCGAAATATGCGAAGCTTAAGAACATTTGTTCATACTTGATGAATTTGGTTAAAGAACAATTTATTGTTTATAATCAAATTATGATTCAAGATTTAATCATTTGAAAATAGCCTATAACAATGATATGTGTCATTGATGTTATTCGGGAATGTTCATATTGGTTATTAAAGAGATATAGAACTACTGTAAATCTGGATACGGGACAGTATGCAAACAAGTTCACATACTTCGAGAACTGTTATAAGTCCAGAGTCGCAGTACATGTACCAAGTACACGTACCGGCGTAGCTATAGTTTGGCAACGAAATTTTGGTACGCATACGTGCTATCCATACCATAAAAAATCTTTGGACTCGTGAACTAGGAATATACGCATACATAGTATGCAAAATGGAAAAGATCTGTTGGTTTAAAAACCGAAAATGTACGCATACCCAGCGCCACTGTAACTGAATTAATATGACGGTAACGTGCGCACTTTTGTCGATCCTAATTTTTACCACTCGCCGAATGCTAACTAGGACTGTCACATTCAATGCACACTCAAAAGGTGAGTATTCAGTGTAGCCCTTTGGAGGTAGCAGTAATTACTTATAGTTGATATGTCGCCTAATTGGGTCCATGCAAAACACCCAACATTCGAGCACATCCCTTAAGTACTCTCTTTGACTATACTACGCCATTCGATTACCTCCATTTTAATAGTTCCAAACAGACCTTTATTCATTGCATTTTGCATGTTAAGGGATATTAGTATTTATTGACAATTTATAATTGTTAGAGCATAGCTCGGTTGAACCCACCAAGCGTTGGTATGTCAAGTTTGGTTGTCATATTTTAGTGAACCAAAACTCATTTAAAGAGTCGCTTGATTATTTACTAGAGTCAACTTCGTATAGGTTAGCTTGAAAGTATTAGGATATGAGACATTACAAGTATTACGTGAAGACTTGAAGAATGTGAAGAAGTAAGGAGCTACAACGACGACATCATCCTTCCACTTGAGGTTAGTAATATTTAACTTGAACTATTTCATTCCCTAACGTATCTTTCAAGTCGTGCATATTGAAAACATAACTGCGAAGCTGTGAATGATTATACTCTAGTTAGACATAGTTTTAAGGAATACAATACGAAGTATAACGCTTATCTTTTGAACTTTGTATATAAGACATCGACATAATCGTATGAATGCTATTGTGATTATGTAAGGGTATGGGTGAAGATTTCGTCCTAGGAAACAATGTTTTACATTCGTTTAAAGGAAGTACATTCATGAACTTGTTTTGTGAATCGAAAGGGAAATCGCTAGGCTTATTGGTATTTGTTATTCATTGCAAATCTTTGGATTACCAATATGTGTGTTTAGTATAACCACTCATAACTTGTTTATGTATCTTGGTAAAACTATTCACAAGGCCTGACTTTTGTATTGGTATGATTTTTATTAGTGAAACCGATCAATCACCTGAGATGGTATGATCGATTTGTTGTAATTGGTATGACCAACTCTAGACATTGGGGAACCGATCCTAGTAAGAGGTGCAACCGATCAAAAAAATGGGAATCTATCCTTGTAAGAGGCGCAACAAGTTTTTAGTAATTGGGGAACCGATCCTATGAACATATGCAACAAATACAAGTTAAATACCATATATATGTGGGAACCGATCCTAGTACCTAGTCAACCAAGTTTTGGTAACTAGCGTGACTAATTCTAGTACCCACATGGAGGTAGAACCGAAACTTGTTTTGGTAGAACCGTGAAACCCATGATTGGTGATTTGATAGGATAATCAATCACATAGTTCTTGGAGGTCAGATGAACCAATTCTAAACTCGTTTGGAAGTGTGGAAAATCGGTTCCAAGATTGTGAATATGAAAAAGGATTTACAAAGTAAAGATGTCAACATACTTTGAACATGTGCACTAACGCTTATCTTTTGTTGTTCAAAGATATTCCTTAATAGCTAAAGGAGAATCCGGATCGAAATAAATTGAGAATCTTTTAATTAAGGTTTTTAGTTTTATATGCTTTTAATTTCAAAGAATTAAAATGCATATCTTTAGAAAATAAAAATTGGTAATGTGCATTTACTAATTGGAGATTTTCTACTGAGATTTTGGTCAATATTTGGACAAAGCATTTCCAAGAATTATGGAAACCGAATTTGGAAATATATTGCATATCTTGAGAATATTTTCGGTTTTGGAAATTCCTTGGTTTCCAAACTTCCTTGGTCTATAAATATTGAAGTTTGCATTTCGAGCAAACTAATCCTCAGATCCACCAAAACTACCTTGTTGTGTTGTTACTGGTGGAGCCGTCTATTCGGAGAGGAAAGTAACCTAATTAGGTGAAATCTCTTACGACCACTCGTTTTAAAGACTTCTTTGGGATTGGGAAGCTCTACGAGTACCATTGGTGGGAAACTAGATAATTGCATTTTTATTATTAGTTTTAGATTGATTTGATTGACTAACGGTTGTTGAACTTTGATTGCACCTAGTTTGTTTATGCTTGAGAATCTTCTCTTCTGATATAAGATTCACTCAAACTAGATCGAAGTTTCAATGGGGATCTTTAGACTGTTTGTAGATCTAAAGACGTCTTGTGATAATCCATTGTTAACAGACTCCGTTCGTGTGTGATTGATCACAAGATATTTAAGTTGATTGTGTGCAGGTGTTTATTTAAGATCTAAGAAGATTTGAAGACGAAGAAGATTTCTGATTTGGGTTCATAATTTTTGGTGTGCACAAAACTTGATCGGCTGGAAAAGGATCCAACTATAATCGGTTTATCCTTGTGATAGATTTGATTGATTAGTTGAGTAGATCGGCATCAATACAATTATTTGTGATTAAAAGTATTGATTGCATAATCTTAACAATTACTTTGGTAGTTGTTGAAAAGATAGATCTAAGGACCTGACAAAGGAGTTTATTGGAATAAACGGAAGAGCCTTTTGTCAAACTCATATCACTTGATTGAAAATATTTGTTACCAAACAAATTTATTGTTCCTTTACTGTTTGGAATACGAACCAAAAGAATTGTTCCAAGTGCGTGACTTACTGCAAGTTAGAGGTGCAGGGATACATACGGAACTAGGTGAACTATAGGTTTAGTTTCTTGGTCTCAACTATACGAAGTTGGTTTAGATTTTGTATAGAGGCTTAATCCTGAGAGTATTCAATTCTGGACAAGGTCCCGGGGTTTTTCTGCACTTGCGGTTTCCTCGTTAACAAAATCTTGTTGTGTCATTTACTTATATTTTCCACAATTATAATTGTTGTTACTATAATTTAAAGTAAATTACACAAACGTTAATTCCTATTTACTTGATAGCAATCCTATTGTGTTTGGTTAAGTCCGAACCATTTATCAAGTAAAAATACTTCGTTGTTGTATTGTCTCGATCTTGTATCCATAGTCAATCACACAAGTTATCTTGTTGTTGTATTGTCTCGATCTCGTATCCATAGATGATCACATGAAGTATGAACCGATTAGTTGTATTGTCTCGACTTAGTCCATAGACAATCACTTTCGGAGAAAAGACTTATAGGTGGAAAAGTTTTAGATTGAGGTATATTTGGGTAACATCGTCTTTTCAATAATTTTTACGAAATAACGAAGTGTTCAAAAGCCATGACTTATTAAAGAAACGAAAACCTAAGTGTTCATAAGTTGAGAGCTGACAAAGGGTTAGAAACCTGAGATTTTGAAAGATGGCAACTATTAAGAACTACTGAAATATGTAGTAACGAAAAGAAAAAAACTGGTGATGCAAGGCGCAAATTGGAGGGTCCCAATCTTCATGCTTCATATGGTCATCACATTGGCCCAGCCAGACCCGAAAGTTCATACGCTTTGAAGCCGAGTCTCCTAAAATATACTTGTATAAATATCATTCAAGGCGTTGTAAATCACAAAACTTTCCAACTTATGATTTTTCCTTTCTTTCTTTTCTACAATCTTTTATATTCCCCTTGTTTATTCCTTAACAAATTTTCAATGTAGTGAAACTATTTAAATAGCCGAAATATTCTCACGTTACCTTATTTTCATAATTGAGTTCATGAACCTACCATATGGGATGATCGAATAACTTGGTTTTCGATTCATTATTTCTTTTTAGGTTTTAAGGCAAAATTTTCACATGCTTACTACTTTCTTAACTAATTTCTTTGTAAAGAAAGTTATAGTTCTTTCCAGGATATAATCTACCTTGCAAACCAAGTTCCAGATCTTGTTTTAGGCAATTGCCACAAAGTATACATATTGTCTATTTTTGGTAGTTTGAAGTTATCTTGGTAGTAATTCATTTATGGAATTTACCGAATGCTAAATATCTTTACTACTTCAAACTATGGAAGAACCTCAATGCAAGTCAATTTTTAACTAAATAAATATATTTTTTTATCTTAAGAAATATGATAGATTTAGCAATTGAGAAATAACTTGGGTTGCAAGAAATCATTGCTTACATATTAAAATATCTCATGTTAATTGGTTACTATATTGCATATATCAGCAACATAAAAAACATAATCCCTACACTTTATGTATCACCTCACATATTAAGTTACAAATTTGAAAGACTTCAGTTGGGATTCGTGAAGTACGGGTTCACTTATGTCTTCTATAAGATAGTCTCGTAGCATTTATCTGCATTTGATATGTTTGTAATTATTGTCTATTCTAAGGTCTTTATTTTTTAATTATAATTAAGGTTATTTAAGAACTACTGATCAAATCCAGAATTTATGGAATACTTTAAATACAAGATTAAGTATAAACTTGTCTATAGAAATCATGTTTCGAAGTTTTCCATAAGAATTCATCTTGGATTAAGTTCTAAATTATATTATTGAGAGATATTTTAATTAGTTGAAATGGGGAGATTACTATGTACACCACCAATTTTTTTGTTACGGAACCTATATACTATTTTTTTGCATGAACTTTAATACAAGATTAAAATGGACAAGAACCTTGGATACTCTTTTAAAAGAGATTCTTGAGTCATAAGGATTGAGTAAAGCAAGACACTAGATTTTGTCAACCAGAAAACCTACAAGTTAGTAGTAAAACCATGGACCTTGTCAAGTTTGAACATATATACATTGTATTAAGCCGCTACAAACACTAGACTACTAGATGACTTCAGTCTGGATTATAGTAGAGACATAATAACACTCTAAGATATTTTATTGGAGTTGTGACCCTATGTTTCTTGATTCTTACAAGAACCTATACATTTGATTCCTATAAATGATGACTTTCACAGTCCTATGATGTGACAGAGACCAGAAAATTTCACCTCCAACGTTATGCCTAGCAGGCTAAAAACCACTGATGCGCTACTTGTAACCCATTGATTGGGTCGTAAATCTTCAAAGTTCACTAGGAAAATACACGTCGATTTCCATTGCAAGAATGGTGCCCTAAACGTAGTTTACATACGTAGCTCCTCACTATTCCAACTTGCCCTAGTTTTGATAATGGTGCAACGCCACAATGGTTAATGATGATGCATGTTTAGAGTCCTTTTTAGGCGTGTCATGTTTCGAAAATGAGCTGGATGCATGCACTGGTCTTGCTTGCGCCAATGGTGCATCATCCAAGATCATGACACTCATGCCATGCATCCTTGTAATGCAAAAAAGGCTTATGCAAGCTCATCTAACTTGCATACCAGTTAAATTTCTTTCCTGGCCATGCCCAATCCTCAATTAGTGCATGTAAGAAAAATCCAACATTGATCCAAGGCTAAGCAAAGGCTAGTTTATATGCCAAGGTACTTTAACAAGATATGCACTAGATTATGCATAACTAATCCTTTATCAGGTAAGTAACAAGGCATATTAATGATGCTTCATTGGGTAGGTTTTATAGCTTAGTGATGCATCTCCTCTTAATGCACCTTCAACCAAACACACTTCCCTTATATATGCCTTAATCATAGTTCTGCATATATAATTTTGAAAGTAAAGTGGCATGTACCAAGTCCACCTGCGTTTGCAACGAGTCTTTAGTGATGTCTCCTCGAGTAAGCATCGTAGAGACGTTGATGCATCCTTAGGTAAGCATCATCAATTTTCAACCAACACCTCCTCCCTATATATGTCTTATAGATATTTTTACGTATAAGAATTGGGAAGATGTTTTCCATGTACTAAGTCCACTTCTTTTACGACACTCATAACGATGTTGTAGCATCGTAAGGCTTCCCTTGTAAGCTTCATTCGGACTGTGATGCTTCCTTTGGTAAGCATCATCAACTTCCAACCAATACGTCCTCCCTATATATGTCTTACCTATAAATCTACATATAAGGATTTAAGAGATGCTTTTCATGTACTAAGTCCACTTTCTTTTGCAACAAGCATGGCGATGCGGTAGCATCGTAATGCATCTCCCGCAAGCTTCATCGGGACAGTGATACTTCCTTGAGTAAGCATCACATCATTATGTTCTCGAAACATCTTTAATGCTACCACTAGTTAACAACATGGATAATATTGCATCCTCGAGTAAAGGATAAACATGTTGATGTCGTAGCATCATGATGCTTTCTTTGAAAAGCTTTATTGGTGAATGTCGCTTATCTTGGTCCTACTCGGTTGGGGAGCATAAAACAATGAGTTCGAACTTGGAACTCGGCCTAGTACTCGGATGGACTTATTAGAGGCTTAGAGTCTTGTTGATCATATATATAGCTACTAACATGATCTACACTTAATTAAAATTGAAATATAATACTGACATGTATTGATTTAGCAATACCAGTACAATCAAAACCATATATAATTCCAACATAACATACAATCAACATGAAAGTAAATCAAAAAAATCGCCTTTATTCGTCTTAGAGACTTATTTAATCGCTCAAACTCGGATTCAGTTTGGAATCGGAAATTGCCAAGGTCATTTAGCGAGTAGCGATTAGTCGCTTGAAAATCGTCTTGGGAAACCTATTTTAACTACCAAGGACGCAACTGATAAAGTTTAGGCCAAGCACTATGGTGTGAGATTTCCCTTGGTTGTAGCTTATTTGAACTAAGGGAAATGGGTCTCAGAGCGACCTCACTATGGCGCATCGATATCCATTAGCTAAGCAACATAGAAACTCAGTTTCCGCGTAAGTAGTGCCAAACGGAAACTGAGTACCCGTTTTTTTTTTTCAACTTTTTATTTTAGTTTGAATTTTTTTTTTTTTAATAAAAGGAAAATATATTAAAGCTAAGCAAGAAACATTACATTGTTTAGATTACAAACATTTTTAAGAAAGTCTTTATTTCTATCTTTTTCCCAGTACCTAGAGTCAACTTTCTGATTCACACACCTATTAATACCTTTTGCTAAACTATCTGCTATATAATTACAATCTCTTTTGATGTAGAAAAAGGAAAAAGAAGCAAAAGAAATTTTGATTTCTAAAGCTCTGAGAATGAAAGCTTTAAACCTCCAATTGACTGCAAAATCTCTTCTCCTCATACTGTTGATAACACTAAAATTGTAATTTAGAAAGATAATACTACCTAGGCATGAGTCCCTTGCCCATCTAGTGGCCTCCCTGCAAGCTCTAGATTCTGCCTCGTCTGAACTTGAGCATCTTCCTGTTTCTCTAGATTTTATTCCCATAATCTACACATAAGTGCCTTGATTTTTACTTCCTCATACACAAATTCGGCACACAAGGTGAGGATGTAATTCTAATACCGATTAAGTGTTATTAGTGCGAGATTTTATCTCATTATGGGATTTGAAACAAGCAGTGTGTCCTTGATCTAGTATCGTATGAAAAACTCTTTTCTTGTTACCTCGAATTAACGAAGTGTCTTGAGATTGACTGGAGTTGCATATGCAACTTTTAGCAATTTTGTTCTTTGAGACAATTTTGCATTTTTTCTTATTTTTCCCTTTACCATTAGATGATTTATAAACATCGGAAGACATGTCCATTTTTAAAATGGTTAAATCACTAATGGAGGAAGAAAGAATATTGACAACTAATGCAATATTAGTTGTTTCATCTTCTTCAGAATCATATGAATCAGAGGTCTCGTCTAGAGTTACAGCCAATACCTTGCTTCCAGTGTATTCCCTAAGATTAGGACAGTCTTTAGCCATATGACCAAAACCTTTACACTTAAAGCACTGAAGCTAATATTCATCATCTTCTTCCGGATATTTCTTGTTCTTGACATGAACTCGATCATGGGGTCGAGAAGATCGATGAGTATCTTTTATGAATCTCTTATTTCTTTTCTTCAAGAGATCTCGAAACTGTCTAGTGATCAATGATAATGATTGTTCAATTTCATCATCAGAATTTTCAGCAATCAGTTCATCAGAATCATCCATCAATCTATCTTTCTCCAACGGTGCTTTTGGAAATTTTGCAGCTTTAAAAGTAATTCCTTTAGCTTGAATAGACTGTGATTCATGATCAAAAATTTTTAACTTTCCAACGAGTGTGCTTCGTGAGAGTGTTGAAAAATCATTTGCTTCTATGATTGCATGCTTCTTAGATTCGTATATGGATGGTAACTATCTGAGAATTTTGCACACTATATCTTTTTCAGAAATAGTCTTTCCAAGTGAGAAAGAAGCATTAACTATCTCAGAGAGTTTAATATGAAACTCTTCAAAAGTGTCGTTGTCATCCATTCGAACGTTTTCCCAATATGACGTAAGAGTTTGAAGTCTAGCTTCTTTCTCTGATGTGTTTCCTTCGAATACGATCTGAAAATTATCCCAAGCTTCCTTTGAAGTTTGGCATGTTGATACATGATGTTATAGATTACGACTTACAACATGTATAATAGCATTCAAACCATCTGAATTCTGCTTTGCAAAAGCCTTTTTTTCGTTTGAATAATCTACTAAGCGTTTAAACTCAGTTTCTGAATTCTCTATTTTCGGGCGATTATAACCATCGACGACTAATAACCAAGTATTAAAGTCTCTTGATTGAAGAAAAGATCTCATAGAAGATTTCCACCATAGATAGTTTGTTCCATCAAATTTTGGCGGTATGTTAACTGAAATCGATTCATGTGAACTCGAGTTCATTTCTTATAGGTTGGATCGCACCAAACACAGATTGTTAGATATTTTCGTGTTTGCCTGCTCTGATACCAATTGAAAAGACGAGGGTACCCAAATACACCACAATTTTTAAATCATCCACCTATAAGTCCTCTTACCGAAAGTGATTGTCTATGGACAAAGTCGAGACAATACAACAAGTCAGTGTTTACACTTTGTGTGATCGTCTATGGATACGGGATCGAGACAATACAACAATCAAAGTGTGATTACTTAATAATAGGTTCAGACTTAACCAAAATCTATAGGATCTTTATCAAGTAATACAGAGTTAACGTTTGTGTACTTTACTTTTAATTATAATAAACAATTATAATTGAGGAAATAGAAAAGTAAAAGACACAGCATGATTTTGTTAACGAGGAAACCGCAAATGTAGAAAACCCTCGGGACCTAGTCCAAAATTGAATACTCTTAGAATTAAGCCGCTATACAAAATCTAACAAACTACGTATAGTTGAGACCAAGCAAATAAACCTATAGTTCACCTAGTTTCTTCAGTATCCATGCGCTTCCGACATTCAATAAGTGCACGCACTGGAACAATTCCTTTGGATTGTATTCCAAACAGTAAAGGAACAACAAATCTGTTTGGTAACAACTCTTTTGATTCTTTCAGATGAAGATATCTCAATTCATAAGCAAAAGCTCTTCTGTTTAACCAATAAACTCCTTTACCTGGTCAGATCAATCTATCCAACAACTACCGAAGTAACAGAGTTTAGATTTGAAATCAAACAAGAAACTACAAGGTGATGCCGGTCTTACATAACTAATCAATCGAATAAATCCGATTCTAGTTGGATCACAGCCGATCAAGATTTGTGCACACCCAAAGATATAAAAACCAAATCAGAAATCTTGTTTGTCTTCAAATCTTCTTTAATCTTCAATAAACGCCTGCACAACACAACTTGAATGTCTTATGATAAATCACGCACAGAACGGAGTTTGTTAACAATGGATTATCACAAGAATTCTTTAGATCTACAAACAGTTCTAAAGATCCTGTCGATACTTCGATCTAGTTTGAGTGAATCTTATATCAGAAGAGAAGATTCTCAAGAATAAACAAACTAGGTGCAATTAAAGTTCAACAACCGTTAGTCAATCAAATCAATTGAAAACTAAAATAAACTGCAACTATCCAGTTTCCCACCAACGGTACTCGTAGATCGCTTCTTGATCCCAAAGAAGTCTTTAAACGAGCGATCATAAGAAATTTCGCCTAATTAGGGTACTTGCCTCTCCGAATAGATGGCTCCACCAGAAACAACAAAAAGATGAAATTTGCCTGGCTCTTAGGATAGTTTGCTCGAAATGCAAACTTGGGTATTTATAGACCAAGGATGTTTGGACACCAAGGAATTTCCAAAACCGAATTATTCTTAAGATATGCAATAAATGCGCAAATCGGTTTTCATAATTCCTGGAAATGCTTTGTCCAATATTTCCGAAATATCACTAGAAAATATCCAACTAGTAAATGCACATTACCAACTTTTATTTTCAAGAGATATGCATTTAATTGCTGGTAATTAAAAGCATATAAAACTAACAACCTTAATCAAAAGATTCCTAATTTATTTCGGTCCGGGATATCCTTGAGTAATTAAGGAATATCTTTGGACAATAAAAGATAAGAGTTAATGATCATGTTCAAAGTATGTCGACATCTTTTTTCCTTTGTAAATCCTTTTTCATATTTACAATCTTGGAATCGATTATACCACACTTCCAAACAAGTTTAGAATTGGTTCATCTGTATTCCAAGAACAACTATGTGATTGATCAAATATCAATTCACTAATCATGGGTTTACGGTTCTACCAAACACAAAGATCGGTTCTACCAAACACAAAGATCGGTTACGTCAATTACCAGGACTGGTTACCATATTCTCATGGTATTACTTGTGATCGGTTACACAAGTCACTAGGATCGGTTACACCAATTACCAGGAACAATTACGTCAATTACTAGGATCGATTACATAACTCTTTTGTGATTGGTCATACTAATTACTAGGATCGGTTACACCAAATACAAATATCGATGATACCATCTTAGGTGATTACTTAGGATCGGTTACACTAATAAAAGTCATACCAATACATAAGTCAGGCACTGTGACTAGTTTTACCAAGATACATAACAAGTTATGATCGGTTCTACTAACTCACACATATTGGTAATCCAAAGATATGCAATGAATAACAATACCAATAAGCCTAGCGATTTCCCTTTCGATTCATAAAACAAGTTCATGAATGTACTTCCTTTAAACAAATGTAAACATTGTTTCCTAGGATGAAATCTTCACCTTTACCCATACACATAATCACAATAGCATTCATACGATTATGTCGATGTCTTATATACGAAGTTCAAAAGATAAGCGTTATACTTCGTATTCTAATTCCTTAACACTATGATCATGTGATCATGTCTCACTACTAGAGTATAATCATTCATAGCTTCGCAGTTATGTTTTCAATATAGCACGACTTGAAAGATACTTAGGAATGAAACAGTTCAAGTCAAAATATTACTAACCTCAATAGGAAGGATGATGTCGTCGTTGTAGCTTGTTACTTCTTCACATTCTTTAAGTCTTTAAGTAATACCTGTATGTCTCATAATCCTAATCTTTCTAGTCTAACTTATACGAAGTTGTCTCTAGTACATAATCAAGCGACTCTTTAATTAAGTTTTGATTCACTAAAATATGACAACCAAACTTGACATACCAACGCTTGGTGGGTTCAACCGAGCTATGCTCTAACAAAGGATTACATACCATAATTTTCTAGGGTTGTTTATTAGTCTCAAGGCTAACCTAGTTAGGAGAGCTAGATTTAACTTATGAGGGTTTCTAATACCTAAACCTACACTTTCTTTACTAGTACACATAGCATCCCAGGCCTTAATATATAAACCTTTATTATTCCTAGTTTTTTTCCACCAGAAATCTCTTTGGAGAGCATCCACTCTATCAAGAGTTTTTTTCGGGGAGCGAGAAGCACTTCATCTGAAACATAGGCATAGCACTAGTTACATATTTAATGAGAGTTGTTCTACCAGCCTGCGGAAGAAATTTTTCTTTCCAGCCTTGCACTCTGCTATACACTATCTCCAACAAGTTTTGGTAGTCAAAAGTGTTTGTCCTGTTAAAAAACAAAGGGGTGCCTATATAGGTATTTGTTTTGGTAATTCAACTGACTTTTAAGATCCTAGCTAACAACTTACAGTGTTTGTTTTGCACTTTTTTACTAAAATAAATGCCAGATTTTTGATAGTTAATTAGTTGCCCAGAAGAATCACTGAAAATTTTTAGGATATCTAGCAGATTATGCGCTTGTTTGTTAGGATTAAGACCTTAGAATTAACCTCTTCACAAGACACTAGTTCTTTGGATCACGTAGAACTAAAGTAAACAGGATATAAGATGCACTAAACGAAACAAGAAAGACACATGATTTAATGTGGTTCGGAAATGTGCTTATGTCCACAAACGTCTACGATCAACTCTTATTATAGAACAAATTACAGAAAATTAAACCACAACTATGAGCAGCAGGTTGCTGTTCACAAACACCAAACTAATTTTCTATGAACAAACGTTCTAAACCCTAAAATTCTCTAATTGTGAGAATTCTTCTCTAAACTATGTTGTGTGTATTTCCTTAAGACTTGTACACCTATTTATATAGGTTACAAACTTGTCTTCCAAGTATATGAGTTATACTAGGAAACCTAAACATAGCTAAGAAAGGAAACCTTGAGTTTAACTAAAACAGAAACCTCTAGCTATACCAAAATAAGGAAACACCTGGATGATTCTAGAAAATTCTGGAACCTTCCTAAAATATCGACAACTTCTAACATTGTTTAATACTAGCATCGGAGAAAATGAAAGAGGCATCAGCAAAGAACAAGTGAGAGACCGAATGACACTGTTTAGTAACTTTAATACCACTAATCTTGCCTAAATTTTCCTCATGCAGGAGAAGTCTAGATAAAGCTTCCATGCAAATTATAAAAATGGCAGGTGATAAAGGATCACCCTGTCTAATTCCCCTAGTAGGGGAGAAGGACTCACCTGGAATTTCGTTAACTAACACAACATAAGAAACATATGAAACACACGCATATATTAAGTCACATAATTCATTAGAAAAACCTAGACATCTAAAAACTTTAATAATGAAAATCCATTATAGCATATCAAAGGCTTTTGAAAGGTATAATTTTATAGCCATATAACCATTTTTTCTTTTGCTAGTTTTCATAATATGAAGGATTTCATGAGCGACTATGATATTATCCGTGATTCTTCATTTAGGTATAGAGGCTGATTGTTTTTGAGAAATGAGTTTTTTCAAATAGGGCTTAACTCTGTTGGCTATAATCTTAGCTACTATTTTGTATAAGGCATTGCTTAAGCTAATAGGTCTAAAGTCATTAGGGGTTTTTGGTGTTTTATTTTTAGGGATAGGGATATAAAGGTATGATTTTATTTTTGTTTAAAGCTTTTTTCCTTAAAAACTTGTTGAACCCAGGTGACTATGTCGTATATTAACTCATTCTAGTGATTCTGATAAAATCCAGGGGGAAGCCATCAGGCCCTGGACCCCCCCATGAGTTCATACTGAACAGAGCTTCCTTTATTTTATCCTCTTCAGGGATTTTACAAAGACTGTAATTATCATTTTGATCTATTTTTTGTTCCAAAACTCTGTCAAAAATCGGGTCAATTTCCTTATCACTAGTCTGATATATGTTTTTAAAGTGTTTTGTTGTTAGCTTATTCAAAATTTTCCTGTCCGTCAATCCACAGCCCACTATCATCCCTAAGTGCATAAATGCTATTTATTCTTTTCATTTCTGAAGCATTCTGATGAAAGAATTTTGTATTATGGTCATTTTCCTTTATCGACTTTTCTTTAACGTGTTGCCACCAATATATGTTTTCTATAGTATACCAAGAATTAAGTTCATTACGTAGGAATTCCAATCTATTTTTAGTATCATAGTTATAAGGTTTCTTGTTTTCTTCTTCTATCTCACTTAAAATATTTGTAATAATTTTAAAGATATTTCCAAATTCCTTCTTATTCCAAACTCTAAAGTCATGTTCTAATTTTTTTTATAATGCCGCCTATATCAGAACTGCTGCTCCTACTATTTTCTAAGGAGTTTTCAACTAGATCATTATAAGTTTTATGCTCTTGCCAACATCCCATATATTTGTAAGACTTATGTTCTTTTTCAATATTTGGTAATGTTTCAAGCATGATAGGTGCATGGTCAGACGTGACTATGGTGAGATGCTTTGTAATAGATCTAGGAAATAGTTCCATGCATTTATGGTTAAATAAAGACCCATCAATTCTTTCTTGTATGTTATCATTTCCCATTCTTTTGTTAGTCCAGTAAAAGGCAATCTTGTAAATTTTAAATAAACTAAACCAAGCTTCTATATAAAACTGTAAACATAGGCTAGGCCACTGGAATTAGTTTCATTTCCACATTCTTTTTCATCTCTATGTAGGATAAAATTCATATCTCATATCAACACCCAAGGGCTATTTAGGTCACTAAATCTTGAAATGAACTTTCATTGTTTAATGCTTAAATTTTTATCTAATGCTCCGCACACAAAAGAAATATCGAGACTCAAATTATCTTTAATAACATGAAAGTTAAAAACATTATGCATAAAAGAGATGAGTTTTGCGGATACTCCCTGATACCACGCAATGACAAACCCTCCTCATTTGCCAATTGAGGAAATGATAGTCCAATCTTTAACCTGCATTTTGTTAAAAACCTTCTCTACTACTTGCATTTGAACTTTTGTTTCAGATAAAAATATCATATCTGGTTTATGTGTTTTACTTAAATGATTTAAGTGATCTTGTTTCAAATTATCTCTAAGTCCATGAAGATTCTATGATAAAACCCTGAAGTCATGCCCATAATTCATATCATCCATGATCGTATAAGATACTAGTAGTTTTTTTATAAAAAAGGTAAGTAGCTATTGAAGATGCATTTTATGAACAAACTGAAAAGGCGAGGGTACCCAAATATACCTCAAGCTAAAACTTTTCCTACCTATAAGTCCTTTCTCCGAAAGTGATTATCTATGGACTGAGTCGATACAATGCAACTAATCGGTTCATACTTCGTGTGATCGTCTATAGATACGAGATCGAGACAATACAACAACGAAGTATCTTTACTTGATACAAAGGTTCGGACTTAACCAAACACAATAGGATTGCTTATCAAGTAAATAGGAATTAACGTTTGTGTGATTTACTTTAATTATAATAAAACAATTATAATGCGGAAAATAAAAGTAAATGACACAACAAGATTTTGTTAACGAGGAAACCGCAAATGCAGAAAAACCCCGGGACCTTGTCCAGAATTGAATACTCTCAGGATTAAGCCGCTACACAAAATTACACCTAACTTCGTATAGTTGAGACCAAGTAACTAACCATATAGTTCACTTAGTTCCGTCTGTATTCCCACGCCTCCGACTTGTGAATAAGTCACGTACTTGGAACAATTCCTTTGGTTCGTATTCCAAACAGTAAAGGAACAACAAATCTGTTTGGTATCAACTCTATTCAACCAAGTGATATGAGTCGGACAAAGTCTCTTCTGCTTATCTTAACTAAACTCCTTCGTCGGGTCCTTAGATCTATCTTATGTTCAATCACCCAAAGGTAATCGTTTAAGATTAAGCCAATCAATACCTTTAATCACAAGGAAACGTATTGATGCCGATCTACTCAATTAATCAATCTAATCTACCACAAGGTGTTGATGGTGGATTTTGAACAAAGGGTAAAATTGTAAAATCCCAAATAACCTAATGTCACCGATGACACATTTATTAGAACGTTTAATGCATGTAGTCAGTAATTAATAGGGGGTATTTTTTCAAATTAGGGTTACAACGAACAAAACCCTAATTCCCCCGTACCAATGGCAAATCATGCCAGCCACACCTAGCCCAAGCTAGCCGCGCCATGCCAAACGCACTCTGCCTTGGCCCTAGATATGCTAGTCAAACCAAACGCGCCAAAGCATGCCAACCATGCTAGCCGCACCTCCGTGCCAATGGAAAATCATGCCATCCACACCTAGCCTAAGCTAGCCGCACCTCTATGCCAATGGCAAATCATGTCAGACCATACCAAACGCGCCAAAGCATGCCAACCATGCTAGCCGCACCTCCATGCCAATGGCAAATCATGCCAGACCATACCAAACGCGCCGAAGCATGCCAACCATGCTAGCCGCACCTCTATGCCAATGGAAAATCATGCCAGCCACACCAAAATGCGCCAAAGCATGCCAACCATGCTAGCCGCACCTCCGTGCCAATGGCAAATCATGCCAGCCACACCTAGCCCAAGCTAGCCGCGCCATGCCAAACACACTCTTCCTTGGCCCTAGCTATGCTAGTCACACCAAATGCGCCAAAGCATGCCAACCATGCTAGCCGCACCTCCGTGCCAATGGCAAATCATGCCAGCCACACTTAGCCCGAGCTAGCCGCGCCATGCCAAACGCACTCTGCCTTGGCCCTAGCTACGCTAGTCACGCCACGTCAATCCAAGCACTCTGCCTTGGCCCTAGCTACGCTAGTCACGCCAAGCCAAGCACCCTTACCTTGGCCCTAGCCACGCCATGCCAAAATGGCGCCCGCGCCTAGGCTTGCAAACCATGCAACCTAGGCCAAATTGGCCACGTATGCCATTGGCACATGCCAACACGCTCGCTGGTAGCTTTTCCTACCAGGACGCGACCCAAATTGGCCGCGCATGCCATTGGCACATGCCAACACGCTCGTTGGTAGCTTTTCCTACCAGGTCGTGACCCAAATTGGTACGCATGCCATTGGCACATGCCAACACGCTCGTTGGTAGCTTTTCCTACCAGTCGTGACCCAAATTGGCCGTGCATGCCATTGGCACATTCCAACACGCTATTCGGTAGCTTTTCCTACCAGGACGCGACCCAAATTGGTCGCGCATGCCATTGGCACATGCCAACACGCTCTTTGGTAGCTTTTCCTACCAGGCCGTGACCCAAATTGGCGACGCATGCCATTTGCACATGCCAACACGCTCGCTCGGTAGCTTTTCTACCAGTAGTGACCCAAATTGGCCACGCATGCCATTGGCACATGCCAACACGCTCATTGGTAGCTTTTCCTACCAGTCGTGACCCAAATTGGCCACGCATGCCATTGACATGCCAACATGCTCGTTGGTAGCTTATCCTACCAGGCCGTGACCCAAATTGGCCACACATGCCATTAGCACATGCCAACACGCTCGCTGGTAGATTTTCCTACTGTGTCGCGACCCAAATTGACACGCATGCCATTGGCACATGCCAACACGCTCGGCGGTATATTTTCCAACCAGGTAGTGACCCAAATTGGCCACGCATGCCATTGGCACATGCCAACATGCATGCTGGTAGATTTTCTTACAGGACATAGCCCTAATGGCCATGTATGCCATTGACACATGCCAAACACGCACGCCCGATAGCCTAACTTGCAAACCATGCAACCTACCACCAAGGCATTCGCACACGCCATTGGCACTTGCCACACACGCCACTAGCAGCTCGGCATTGCCACTTACACTCAACGTACAACCTACCACCAAGGCATTCCGCACATGCCATTGGCTCATGCACACACACGCCACTCAAGGTGCAAGCTAACAAAGGCATTGCCACTTGCAGTGGCACAAGGTGCAAGGTGCAACCAACACTCGAGACATCAACACAAACTTGGGGATGCTTTCTAGGGTTTTTGGTTTGGCGGTCACAACATGCAGCGTACACTACGCTCACATTAAGAAAGCGTGAATAGGAATAAAGCGGTCAAATAAATGAGGAAATAATGGTGAAAACGTTTTCACCCATAAACACCATGTGGTTACCACCTCCTCCCATTATTTCACCCTTTACTCTCTTCCTTCATGAGGCAGTACGTTTCAATCTCGACTTGTATAAATAGGTCTTACCTATTTCCACCGGACAACAAGTCTCGGTCGGAAAAAAATACAACACTCTCGAAAAGACAACTTTGCAAGCTCTCCAAAAAGCTTTCATCTCTTGCAAGCTTCTAAGCTTTCACTTTTCGATACAAGTCGAGACACTACTCTCCCTGCACTATTCCGGTCTCAACACCTTTCTTTGCTTCCCTCCCCAAATCAACCCTTCTCTTCCACTTTGTGACCGAAGCAAGTCCGGAACGGCCATTTCTTGGTTTAGGCCGGACTTATGATTCATCTCTCGAATCTAGAAAGTGCTCACGTGCAGCACATTTGTTTAGGGTTTAAACCGGTTTTTCACTCACCTATCGAATTTAACAAAATCGGCGAAAATGATTTTTACCCATAAACAATTGGCGAACACGGCGGGAGGATTGATCTATCGGCTACAATGTCGACTGTCGATCTCGTTCTTGACCCGGATGTCAAGATGGTAGGGGAAGGCGACTCAATCCGACTCAAGCGCCGACAACCGGTTACCGGTTGTAAAAACTACACTGTGAAAACGGGGACTCGTTGAAAATGCTACCCGGCGATTGGGGACTTCTTTGGCGATGCTACCAAAGAAAGCCGCCTTTTACATGGAGAGGGGTGCAAAAACCTATGGAGTGAGTAAATTTAGACTGGGCAAGATATACGATCTGTTTTTAGGTTCTTAATAAAACTAGTCATACTACCGCGTCTTGTGCCTATTGCTAGCACACACTTTCATAGAAGCAATATTCCTTTCACAAAACATAACCAGAGTTATATT
Source organism: Papaver armeniacum (assembly GCA_023531295.1). Taxonomy (NCBI): domain Eukaryota; kingdom Viridiplantae; phylum Streptophyta; class Magnoliopsida; order Ranunculales; family Papaveraceae; genus Papaver; species Papaver armeniacum. Next base: position 90,111 of record JAJJWW010002572.1, read on the forward strand.
GTCAAAACCATTCATCCCAGAAATAATCCAATATCCTCAAAAGCTACCAGCTATCTATCAAAACCGGTCGAACTTTGAACCAGACATCCAGTATGTTTTCTCAAAAAAAAAAAAGAAGAAAAACCTAAACGAAAGTTTAACAGAGAAACATTCAAGGAAAATCATCCAACAGAGTTCTGCTCTTCCTGGAGAAAGTCAACTTTGCATCTTCAAGAGCCGCTCTCTTCATAGTTAACATCTTGGAAAGATTTTCGAGTTCTACCTCCTGTTGGTAGGTCTGCAAAAGAGCTTTCCTACGTTAAACTACAAGTGCACAAATTGTTGGAGGCGTGGCAAGTACAGGTCGATCCCACAGAGACTTGTGGTGCTTAAGATGATCTAAGGCTCACTAAACTGGTTTTCTAGCAAGGTAACACAGCTGAGGTTTTGTCGATACGACTAAGTGGAAGTTATGACAGTGGAATAAAGATGAATACAAACAATGAGAATAAATGGGTACTAGGATCATCAAATCCACTTCTAATTCCTATTATGTGTTCAACTAAGTTGAGTATCTTGTTCCTGTGATAGATAAGGGAAGTGTGTCAATCCTACCACCTATCTAAGGAGTTTCTCCAAGTGACACTTCAATCATCGGCTAAAGTACTAACCCAGAGCACTAGTTGTCTAATTAAGCACAACTAGTCAAGGGAATTAGCAACTATTTCTAAGGCATGAGTCACAAGACACACTCAACACGGTTGTAGCCTAACTACAATGAATACATGGCATTCTTGTGAGAGAAAAAGCATTGGGTGCTAGAATTGAAAATATCTTAAGAATTAAGCACTCAAGAACACTCAAACAAAGTGAAATCACATGCCGAGAGAATAGGGTTTCATTGACATCCTAGCAAACTAATTTAGAACATGATTAAAATAGTTAAAACACAAATTAAACTACTATTGGTGCTCTGGCTAGCCCAGGCATGAGCTTTAACATCCCCTGCTCAACCTATTTATATATGCAAAAATATCAAACCCTAATTCTCTTTAAAACAGAAATTAAACGCAAACCCATTCTCCAATCGCCTCTGAATCGTTGTTCTGTCTTGTCTCTGACCTCTGAATCGACCATGCATGGGGTTGTTGTGGAAAAACCCTAATTCCAAGTTTGTCTCAATCCTAGCTCCTAGGGTGAGAGAAGCTAATGGTTGAGAAAGGTAGAAATAGGGCATGGGAGAGGAGGTGGGCACAGGAGCTAGTGGTGATGGCGACGGGAGATGAAGATGATGATGGCTCTGGTGGTGGTATGGGTGAATGAAGGTGGAGGAGATGGGTTTTCTCGATGGTTGTCGGGTGAGAAGAAAGAGAAGAAGGAGAAGAGAAATGGTTAGGTCGAAGGAGTATAGGTATAGGGCAATTCGGTGTTGAGCGGATACAAAATGCGACGGACGATGAGGAAGTCAGCAGCGGCGTTGGATGTGGCGAGTGAGATACGAACACCCGAGGGAGGATTGGGGTGATTTGGTGTTGAGCGGAGGCATCGAGAAATGATGTGAGTGATGGAGCGACCGTAGGATGCAGCTGGGCGAGATCACAACGGCTTGGAGTGGACGGGCTCGGATCGGGTTGCGGGTCTTGGATAGCTTGGGCCCATGTCTTGTAAATGGTTTGCTCTGATGCGCGCGCGCTTGGCTTTGGCTTTCTGCTCCATAGACGCTTGTCTCCAATTCTTTGCCTCTTTTGGCTCCTCAATTTCTCCGAGCTTTATTTATTACCTAAAAAACACAAAATTAATTAATACAAATATTTATTCTTGAAAACAAAGAAAACACGAATAACGGGATAATATCCGATTCTTGAGCACAAAAGATGAGTTAAATGCCAATAAAAGGTGTATAAATATGCAATATTTGGCACTCATCAAATACCCCCAAACCCGAATTTTACTTGTCCTCAAGTGAAACATAAATGAAGAAATCCTAACTATACCCCCCGTCGCAGGTCTCTCGAATGCATTTAGCGTATGCACTAAGCCTTTAAACCCCTAGGTGTCCCTAGTGGACGAGTTGTAGTCTCGTGAGGGTTTACGAGAGGTGTACCCACAAAACCTTCTCCAACTTCAGAGTGTAAAAGAGTCTCAAGCATCCAAGGAGCTATGAGGACATAGAGTTTCTGCATGCTAGTAACATGAAATTAGAACCACCAAAGAACGCATTCTCATCCTTAAGTCTTTGAGCGAGAAGTAACCATACCATATGAAAGAATTCGGATTCGATTGTGATCATAAGCCTCGACTTCGCCTCACCATTAGGGTTTTATGATATTGCACTCAAAAGATTGCTTTTTTTAGTCTCATGTGTGCGGCAGGAATAAAAGAGAAATCTCAGCACACGTTGTAGGTAAGAAGGATAACCTTCCGAAATAATTTCCGGGAGACTCCACGAAGTGTGGAAAAAAGAATCTTTTCTCGATGATCTCTAAGAAAGGAAATCAACCATTAGCAAGGATGGGAGTACTCACTTACCTTCTCACCCGATCGGCAATTAACATCATTCTCTCATAGGAACCATAGAAACGTCTTCGGTCTTCAATTGTTGATGACGAACTTTCAACTTTACAAAAACTTGACAATTTTTTTTTTTTTTTTTTTTTTTGGAATCAACTTGGAATGAAAATAACAATGAAACAATAAGACTCAATTTTTACACTTGTCTTGATTTCACAAACTTCATTAATTCTCATCCTATTTTCTTTTTCTTTGTTGTACGTAACCTTGGACTATTTCAACTTTTCTTCAAATATTCTCGATGATGCTCCGCTGTTGACGATGATGTGTTTCTATGAATCATGATGTTCTTTGAGAGGGAGAGAGTGATGCTAAACCGCAAATCGGTATTTAGAAGGAGTTTTCATCTTTAAACGTCACCCTCATGATTGACAAAAATAGCACTCAAGAGATCAAAAATAGTCTTGAAAGTGGTGAGAAGTTGGGTAGCTCACCATTCCTACCCGGAATTGACGTACGGTGACACACACTCTAATGACTTTTCTAGAAAGTTGCAAAAATTGAAGGTTGGTGCCTCACTTGATGTAAATTGGGTAGTCTCCACTATGGGTGATCACAATTCTACTACCAAATATCTAAACAACACCTAATTCGCCCTCCGGTATGGTTAAATCCAACTTTAACGCTCTAATCAACTAAGAAACCCGATTGTGTTCTCCAAAGTACTTCCAAGTTCGTTATTTCGGTCGGACTCTCTATGTAAACGTAGCTAGAAGCATGCTAGTGACTCTAAAATCTCTAAAAGTTGGAGGTTTTATTTACAAAAAGAGTTTTTTTTTTTTTGTTTTTGTTTTTTTTAATAAAAGAAAAACTAAAAACTCTAAATGCAACTCGCACCCCCAAACCTAAATCAAACATTGTCCTCAATGTGTCAACAGATGATAAAATTTTAAACAAATACATACCATGAGAACTATGCTGATAAGAGAAAGGGAAGAGATTACCAGGATGTCTTTATGGGAGCACTGTTAGAGCTTCATTAGTCAAGGCTAGAATCCAACATTTCATATCGGATTAGCACAATATATGCACAGAAGACTCAACCGATTCAAGAAAGAAAAATTTAACAAGTCCTACTGTATTATATACAATGAAATTCACCATATACCAACAATCTAAAGAGTTGAGGATCAACCCAAAAGACAATATGTACAAACATCAACAGCCTTACACAGATATAACATGAGAGTGCAGGAAAGATTGCATACGTGAACAAGTTACCCCCAAACCTAAACTTGTCAACAAAAGTGTTCTTGAGCACAAAATCTTGCAATTTTGAAGGTACATCATGCAAAAGGTCTAACTCAAAATGAGTTTTGCTAAGAACAGGCAGATATACACATTCCAACTGTGGTTCCTTAAAAGTGTTATACTTTGATGCAAAATAGTCCAAGAGGACTTGGGAAGCACAAAGCTCTAGGCCTAAATTAGGCATTTTCTTAAAAGTTGGTTTTGCAATTTTGTTACAAACTACACCTAGGTTTGGTGGAGGAGTTTCAACTGTGCCTTAGAGAGAGATTAGGTACATCTAAGTTGTTTTCATGTATAAGATCATTTGCACCATCACATACTTTCCTAAAGTCAGACAAAGGTAAATCATGCTCACTTGCATAGAACAATTCATCATTCTCCATGTCATAATCATCAGAGGAGGCAACATGTTGTGACATGGGCAGGGAATCAGACACAAAAATTATATCATGATCCAAAAGAACATTAGTGTCAACAGAAGATTCATCCTTTCTTAAGTCACAAACAAGTTGTGTAGCATGCTCACCGTCACTTTGAAGAATTTCACAAATCCAAACTCAGTAGTCAATATCACATGTATGAATGTTAGAAGAAGTATCATTCATAGGGTTCCTGTAAGAGACGCCTAACGTCTCCGAACCCAAAGATTCCATCATATTTTCAAGATGCACATACTCTTCTAACATATCATAATCATCATCATCATCATCATAACAAAAATGCATTTCCCTATTCAAACTTGTAGCATTTCTAGTGTACTCATTTACCTCTAGATTAGGTTCATATTCAGTGTTAGTTGCATGAGTAGGAATAGAAACACTATTTTCAAAATTATCAGAGATAACAAACATCCTATCATGAACTTCCCTCCATTCTTCATTTTGTGATCGAATCAGTTCATTTGAAGAATCAAAGTGAGATGTTCAAGTGAAGGGGAGTCTTCACTAGTGGGTATGCATGTTTCATATGAATGATCATTACATGGTTGTGCACATGGTTCACTACACAAGGAAACTCATACATGTTGCTAGATGGATGATCATGCATTGCATTCAGTTCAAACCTAGCATTGTTTTGTTCTATGAGGTTTTCTTCTACCGAGTGCATACATGGGTTCATTGGAGGATAGAATTGCTCATCCTCCCATGGTGGTTGATGATACATGTGGTCATAATGATTAGGGTATGGATATTCAAGGTCGTGGCCCCGAGAAGGTTCATAGTATTCCCTAAAATCACTATGGTATGTGGGGGTTCATATTGTGAAGCATGCCCGTAAGCAAGCTCTCTGATGGATTTGTTTCCATCCCCAATGCAGACCAAAATCGACATGGTCTAGAAACTCAAATAGCCTAGCATGTATAACCAATGATGTCTCAAAACAGGGAAGCGAAGCCCACAGAGTGCTTGGTGTTTGCAAATGTGCAGCCTAAGTCATGCAAATGCACACCTCAAAGGTTATGCAAAGCCCACTGTTGTGGGCCTGGGCTTTTGGTTTATGGGCTGGGTTTGGTTTATGGAAGTTAACGACCCAGTTAGTGTGGGCTTGAGTTTGGTTTATTTGGGTTTTGGTTGTTTGCAGCTGTGTCGTGTGTGATTTTGTTGACAACCAAAGTGGAACTAGGTTTCAGTTATATATAGTCCTAGTGCACTGTGGGTCTCAGCCTGATGCAAAGAACAAGCTTGTAAGCAGCCCAGCTGCTCAGCTTATGCACTAGTTTTGTGCACAGATGAACACAACTACTTGCAGCTCAGCACAGCCTAGTTTATGTGCAAGGTTTGAAATGATGTAATCGTCGGTCACAGAGCATTGGCGAGATCAGGGGAACTAGGGTCTATGACAAACAGATTTCAGGGATACACTGACTCAGGCTTAACACATCGAATAATGAGTTCAGCTAACAAAGATTTTACTCAAGAGCCACAGATTGATGCACAAAGATACCCCCGGCAGCTAGTTGAGTCAAACACCCATGGCAATCAGCCAAGGCAGAGCAACAATCAAGATATTAGTAAGATACCAATTTCAAGTAGCACAGAAATTGCTCAAAATGTCAGCAAAACAACAATTCAGCTAGCAATTATACATGGCAATCAATTTCGGGAAGAAAATGCTCATGCAATTCAAAGACAGGGCTTGGAGGCCAAAAATAAACTTCACAAAGCTTACCACATCGACTCGGCAGATTATCTGATTTAGCACAATTAGATACAGACTCACGGGGGCTAAAAACAAATCGTGCACATGAGAATGCACAAATTTCGGAGAGGACAATGCTCCGAGTTTACACACCTTGTGGTGAGCCAAGATGCAAATGCGCAACTCAGGGTGCAATGCTCAGATGAATAGCTGACAGATTCGGGGCTAAAAGGCTCAGCAAAACAGTGATTTCACTCAAGAGTCACAGGTTCATGTAAGGGTTTTTCAGATGGCTCACCAACTTTGAAGCAATAACACGCTCATCCAACCAATGGTTTTATCAAGACGGGAAGCTAAGCTCAATAGATGGTAACAACTTGGCTCAACAGCCCACACAAGGGTATAAATGGCTCAAGCGGGTCATGTGACAAGTTTATGCAACAAAATTGAAAAGTAGATATAGAAATCAGCCTTGATTGACTTCAACCGGGGTTTGCAGACATCCAGGTTATGTGGGTTCTCGCTCAAGCTCACAAACTACCAGTGGTCCGGAGTTGAGCTCGAGCCTTGTCAAAGCTAAGGTTTTTCGGTGAAAAGATGGCTAGTTCAGCCCATTTCTAATGCACAGAAACACACAAGGCAACTCACTCGAGATGAAGTCTAATTTCCACAAAGTTATGCTTAGGTTGCACACAAGCAAAAAGGTTGCAGGTGTGATTACTACCTAGCAAGGTTTTATCATGCAATCAAGGCTCAGTATTCATACAGGTTGACACATAACATGTTATGCATACACTCAGGAAGTTAATGGCTTACAACAAAGATGCTCATCATGCTAAAACTCGTTCAATGACATAGCACCATTCAGCGGGTATACATGCAATTGTTATTGGTTCAAGCAGACATCACGTGGCAATACAAGGCTAACCTCAAACCTTGCGCTTTTCTTATCTTCATAGGGTTGGCTCAGCTATATCACAAGCACCAGTTTTTGCTCTAATGACCACTGTGTTCTGCTCCTCTACTGTCCTTGGGATTGCCCAAAGCAAATGTTAGGTACCGCTAGCTCACAAAGAAATCTCGGGTTCCGGATTGTGCAGGTTAAAGCAAAGAGAGAATAGCACATCGCAAGTTTCGGCTATCACATAGAATAATGCGGTGAAAGTTGTTGATGGCTCAAGCCGGGTAGACTTGAGCTCGGTGAAGTGAGATGGTGAGTGAATAAGTGTGACAGCTAAAGATGCAAGTGTAAGTGCAAGTGCACAGATGAGGATGCAGGTAAAAGAAAACAGCTATGTTACACTATCAAAGGATTAAAAACAAAGATGCAAAGATGCTGAAATATAACAAGTTACAGCTAATTTATTCTACTACAGGGCTAAGTTACACTATGAATGAATAACAACAAAAAATGTTATAGGCAAATATATACAGGGAGAAATGAAACTCAGTTAAGACAAGCAATAATCAATCACAGCACTCGCCAAGTCCCCGACAATGGTGCCAAAAACTTGTAGGTCTACAAAAGAGCTTTCCTACGTTAAACCGCAAGTGCACAGCACTGTTGGAGGCGTGGCAGGGCATGTGTCGATCCCACGAGACTTGTGGTGCTTAAGATGATCTAAGGCTCACTAAACCGGTTTTCTAGCAAGGCAACACATGAGATGAGGTTTTGTCGATACGACTAAGTGGAAGTTATGACAAGTGGAATAAAGATGAATACAAACAATGAGAATAAATGGGTACTAGGATCATCAAATCCACTTCTAATTCCTATTATGTGTTCAACTAAGTTGAGTATCTTGTTCCCGTGATAGATAAGGGAAGTGTGTCAATCCTACCACCTATCTAAGGAGTTTCTCCAAGTGACACTTCAATCATCATCTAAAGTACTAACCCGCAGCACTAGTTGTCTAATTAAGCACAACTAGTCAAGGGAATTAGAAACTATTTCTAAGGCATGAGTGCAGCACACTCAACACAAATAGCCTAACTACAATGAATACATGGCATTCATGTGAGAGAAAAGCATTGGGTGCTAGAATTGAAAATATCTTAAGAATTAAGCACTCAAGAACACTCAAACAAAGTGAAATCACATGCCGGAGAATCGTGGTTTCATTGACATCCTAGCAAACTAATTTAGAACATGATTAAAATAGTTAAAACACAAATTAAACTACTATTGGTGCTCTGGCTAGCCCAGGCATGAGCTTTAACATCCCCTGCTCAACCTATTTATATATGCAAAAATATCAAACCCTAATTCTCTTTTAAAACAGAAATTAAACGCAAACTATTCTCCAATCGCCCGAATCGTTGTCCGTCTTGTCTCGACCTCGAATCGACCATGCATGGGGTTGTTGTGGAAAAACCCTAATTCCAACTGTCTCAATCCTAGCTCCTAGGGTGAGAGAAGCTAATGGTTGGGAAAGGTAGAAATAGGGCATGGGAGAGGAGGTGGGTTGTAGGAGCTAGTGGTGATGGCGACGGGGAGATGGAGATGATGATGGCTCATGGTGGTGGTATGGGTGAATGAAGGTGGAGGAGATGGGTTTTCTCTCGATGGTTGTCGGGTGAGAAGAAAGAGAAGAAGGAGAAGAGAAATGGTTAGGTCGAAGGAGTATAGGTATAGGGCGGTCCGGTGTTGAGCGAGATGCAATGACGGACGATGAGGAAGTCGGGAGCGAGCGTTGGATGTGGCGAGTGAGATCTCGAACGGCCGAGGGAGGATTGGGGTGATTTGGTGTTGAGCGGAGGCATCGAGAAATGATGTGAGTGATGGAGCGACCGTAGGATGCAAACCGGGCGAGATCACAACGGCTTGGAGTGGACGGGCTCGGATCCGGTTGCGGGTCTTGGATAGATTGGGCCCATGTCTTGTAAATGGTTTGCTCGACGATGCGCGCGCGCTGGCTTTGGCTTTCTGCTCCATAGACGCTTGTCTCCATTCTTTGCTCTTTTGGCTCCTCAATTTCTCCGAGCTTTATTTATTACCTAAAAAACACAAAATTAATTAATACAAATATTTATTCTTGAAAACAAAGAAAACATTTTATCTGGGATAATATCTGATTCTTGAGCACAAAAGATGAGTTAAATGCCAATAAAAAGGTGTATAAATATGCAATATTTGGCACTCATCACCTGTCGTGCAATCTCCTCTGCAGAAAGGCTTTCGATTGCCGCATCTTTCGACTTCTGGATCTCAGCAAGGCCTTCGACAAACCACGAAGCGTTGAACTCCTTTTCTACGCACACGTCGCGATGGTGCTCCCAGTCGGCAATAACGTCTTTAGAAATAGTGTGGCCAGTCACCTCACGCATATCCTCGATGGAAGATAAAGCCTCTTCCACATGCTTAACCAGCGCAAATCGACTAGTGACCTTCTTGGTTGTGGCCATATGTCCGTACTTCTCCCAGATTCTGGTGTACAACGCCTCATACTTTGCCAGCACGCTGAAACCGCCAACCAGCACATGACCTGGATAAGGAACCAAGTACGGGGGATCAAAAATGGCGCCTGCAACTGGCCTCACGACTCGCAAAGGGTCTTCTTCCATGTCTACGGCAGCAACCATCAGAGAATCATCCACCGTTTGAACCACATCTGTGCCCGGCAATTGGCTAACTCCCATCTCCAAGTCACCGGCGATGGTCACCAAAGGCAAGTTTTCGTGTGGCTCCACCCCAGAATCATCCTCCGAACCGGATTCCTCCTGCGAACTTGAGTTAGACATTTTTCAAAAGAAGAAAAAAAAAAAAAAAAAAAAAAAGGAAGCGCGAAACTCACCGAACCACTTCCCGAAAAAGAACCAGTGCTGCCAGAGGAATCACTCTCACTTGTCGAACTTTCTTCTTTCTCTGACTCATCACCGCTATGAGGAGGCTCAGTGCCGCCGGAAATCTTCGAAGAAATTGCCGTCTCCTGGCAACGTGCAAGGGCGGCGAAGGCATTAACACTACCGAAGCCCTGGAAGAAACAAGACACATGTTTTCAGCAGAAATTCACGTGTTTTGAGACAAACCAACAAGGAGGCGACACATACCTGGTTATTGGAAGAACTAAAAGACATGAGAGCTGCGGCAGGATCTTTTGAAACCGCCCGAAACCCGCCAGCACGATTCTTCGTTCTCTGTTCCTTTGCCTGGGGACTTTCCGAGTTGCCAGGCAACTTTCGCTTGGGATCTCTCAACATTGGATACTTCTTCAAAACTGCTATGGAAGGTTTACAACGAACATTCTCCACCACGTTATTTACAAAATCTTGGATCATAGTGAACTCATCTTATTGTAACTCATTATAGCCAAAAGTCGTCGAAGTTACTCTTCCCGTCGAAAGAAGGGAAGGCGGATACCGGATCAAGGGCACCGGCATTGAGGGCGGCATGCAATGAATCCTTAGGAACCACCAGCCTGGTAAGAAAGAGGCACCCCTTGATCGAAACCCATGTGACGAGCAAAGCACGGTCAATATTGTAAGCGAGTTATTTGGAAAGACCCCATGAAGAAAGACGGCATATAGCCGGACATGCAGCTTTGAATAAACAAGTTTTCACCAACACTCAAGTTGTTGTCAGAAGATAAAGACCTGATCGGAGCAGAAGCAAAGGTGTCAATTTGAGTCACCGACCTATGGACCGGCTCCCATGGGCGAAAACTGATTTCATGCGACTTATCGAGAAAACTAACCAAGCTCATGCCAACTCTTGGACGCTTGTTCACCCATCGAAGAATTCGGGAGCCGCCCCAACTCGTGGGAATCGAAGGCAACGGTTTCGGAGCATACTTCTCAAAGTGCTCCCATAGCCAAGCTTGCAGAAAAGCAACGTGCACATATGAATCCACTTTCATGAAACCATTCGAAACTCGCATGTTCGCAACTAGGTGATCCGGATGCACATACGTGGAACCAAGGAATAGCTTGCCAATGGGAAGAACTTCACCTTTTGCTAACTTCATAGCAATCACTAGCAACTCTGGTCTTATTTCCTTCTGGCCGAACTGTCATCAAAAATGTCTCTAGACAACCAGAGAGCCAAAAATGCTTTGCAACATGAAGATCAGCGCTTTCTCTGTTTAGGTTCCACTCATCCGAAACCATTGAGATATCAACCAGCTATAAAAGCACCTTTCATCCTCTTTCCGGACAGAATCCTTCGACTTCGCAGTGGGAGTCTTTTCGAGCGTAATCTCCCAACTTAGCGGCAAGGTCTTCCCGCATCTTCTCTTCACCTTGAGACAATCGGATATTAAGATTCCCTTGGTTTCCAGGAAGATTCAAGCAAGAGAGCCACACTCTCCAAGTATAAATTTATTTCACCCCATCTACATATGATCGTATGGGTGTCCGAACACCATCTGGATATGAAAGCAACCAAGCCCGGATATCCTTCCTAACTGAGATTTATCGAAGCTCTGACAAAGATCAATAATCTGCGCTCGAGTCAAGTTGGTATTTATGTGCTTGGTATTTATGTGCTCCCTACTCACCATGAACTCAACCCATCTATCAAAAGAACGCAATGGGCTTTGACACATCCCGAAATCAATGTTGGAAGAAGAATATACCCCTTTATGAAGACAGAACCGTATGGTGTTCTCTGGGCGAACCGAACGTGTCTTCTTTTCATCTTCACCACCGGTTAACAAAATTGGCACGAAACCTAGGTGATTCTTCCGAGAGCAGGGGCGAGGGGTCTAGCAAAGAATTCATCATCCGTGTTTGGTTTGGAACTATGAGCATCCTTCGATAAGGAGAAATTTTGTTCAGGTAACATCTTGTCGGATTTCTTCATAACAACTTAGTAACGAGATATCTGCACACAGAGAAAGACGAAATTACCTCCCTGACACATAACCGCACTCAACAAAAGGAAAACCTAAAAAAAAAAAAAAAAAAAAAAAAGAGGGTGTATTCTCTACGGGTTCAAAACTGCCCGCGCAGTATTTTCTTCAAGTCCGAAATTCATATATGTAATATTTCCTATGGGTTCGAAGTCATATGAAGCACATATACAGTATTCTCTACGGGTTCGAAAATGCACACACAGTATCTTCTTCAGGGTTCAAAAAATTATATACGCAATATTTTATACGGGCTCAAGTGCGTCTGCAGTATCCTTCTTCGGGTTCAAGACTATATACACAGTATTTTCTACGGGCTCGGATGCGTCTATGGTATCCTTCTTCGGGTTCAAAATTATATATGGAGCGTTTTTCTACGGGTTCAAATCATATATACAGTATTTCCCTTGGGTGCATATATACAATATTTTCTACAAGAAGCACGCCAAGAAATCATATGCGCAAGGATTATAAAAATGCCCACTTTTAGGGTTTGCACCTACGTGAAAAGGGAAATAAGAGAAGTACTGGAAGACATACCTGGAAACCGGTTTTTCTTTATGACTCTGCCGCTAGTATGAAAAGATGAAAGAACAAAAATGAGAGAAAGGGATTTTATATATATGGGCGTGGAGATCCTGAAATAGGGAAGGATTTCCCTATACCAAAAATCGTGCATATAAGGAACGGGCCCACAAGGGCGCCCAACTTCCCAACGTTGCCCAAGTAGCACCGGTCCCACCAATTGCGCCCAACTTCCCAACGTCGCCCAAGTTGCACCGGTCCCACCAATTGCGCCCAACTTCCCAATGCCGCCCAAGTCACGCCATGCTAGCACGATCGGCTTCCCACTTTGTCGGCGGCCCGCCGCCTAGCACGCTCAGCTTCCCCACTCTGCGCCGGTCCCGCCAGCTAGCGATTAGCTTCCCACTTTGTGCCGGTCCCGCCAGCTAGCACGCTCAGTTTCCCAACTCGTGTCAACTTCTCAATGCCGCCCAGCTTCCTACCTCTCAATGACGCTGACTTCCCAATTGTGACAGCCTCCCGATTTGCGCTAAACTGCCAGAGGCAAGGATTCCAAATCCTATTTATAAAAATGTCACACAAGCCTCTTCAATTCTCTTTACGATTTGCTGTTGATATTGATAGTTTGTCACCATCTTATGCTTACCTTGCAACAAAGCTCTTGTTCCGATCTAAGCAGGGGACTTAATATTGATGGTGGATTCTGAACAAAGGGTAAAATCGTAAAACTCCAAATAACCTAATGTCACCGATGACAAATTTATTAGAACATTTAATGCATGTAGTCGTAATTAATAGGGGTATTTTTTCAAATTAGGGTTACAACGAACAAAACCCTAATTCCCCTCCGTGCCAATGGAAAATCATGCCGACCACACCTATCCCAAGCTAGCCGCGCCATGCCAAACGCACTCCGCCTTGGCCCTAGCTATGCTAGTCACACCAAACGCGCCAAAGCATGCCAACCATGCTAGCCGCACCTCCGTGCCAATGGAAATTCATGCCACCACACCTAGCCTAAGCTAGCCGCACCTCTATGCCAATGGCAAATCATGTCACCATACCAAACGCGCCAAGCATGCCAACCATGCTAGACGCACCTCTATGCCAATGGCAAATCATGCCCGACCATACCAAACGCGCCAAAGCATGCCAACCATGCTAGCCGCACCTCTATGCCAATGGCAAATCATGCCGACCACACCAAAATGCGCCAAAGCATGCCAACCATGCTAGCCGCACCTCCGTGCCAATGGCAAATCATGCGCCCACACCTAGCCCAAGCTAGCCACGCCATGCCAAATGCACTCTGCCTTGGCCCTAGCTATGCTAGTCACACCAAAAGCGCCAAAGAATGCCAACCATGCTAGACGCACCTCCGTGCCAATGGAAAATCATGCCGCCCACACTTAGCCCGAGCTAGCCGCGCCATGCCAAACGCACTCGCCTTGGCCCTAGATACGCTAGACACGCCACGCCAAGCCAAGCACTATGCCTTGGCCCTAGCTACGCTAGTCACGCTACGCCAAGCCAAGCACCCTTACCTTGGCCCTAGCCACGCCATGCCAAAATGGCGCCCGCGCCTAGGCTTGCAAACCATGCAACCTAGGCCAAATTGGCCACGCATGCCATTGGCACATGCCAACACGCCATTTGGTAGCTTTTCCTACCAGGACGCGACCCAAATTGGCCACGCATGCCATTGGCACATGCCAACACGCTCCTTGGTAGCTTTTCCTACCAGTGTCGTGACCCAAATTGGCCACGCATGCCATTGGCACATGCCAACACGCTTCTTTGGTAGCTTTTCCTACTAGGCCGTGACCCAAATTGGCCACGCATGCCATTGGCACATGCCAACACGCTCATTGGTAGCTTTTCCTACCAGGACGCGACCCAAATTGGCCGCGCATGCCATTGGCACATGCCAACACGCTCTCGGTAGCTTTTCCTACCAGGCCGTGACCCAAATTGGCCACGCATGCCATTGGCACATGCCAACACGCTCGCTGGTAGCTTTTCCTACCAGGCCGTGACCCAAATTGGCCACGCATGCCATTGGCACATGCCAACACGCTCGCTGGTAGCTTTTCCTACCTGTCGTGACCCAAATTGGCCACGCATGCCATTGGCACATGCCAACACGCTCATTGGTAGCTTTTCCTACTGTGTCGCGACCCAAATTGGCCACGCATGCCATTGGCACATGGCAACATGCTCGCTGGTAGTTTTTCCTACCCGGCCGTGACCCAAATTGGCCACGCATGCCATTGGCACATGCCAACATGCATCATTTGGTAGCTTTTCTTACCAGGACATAGCCCTAATGGCCATGCGTGCCATTGACACATGCCAAACACGCACGCTGATAGCCTAACTTGCAAACTGTGCAACCTACCACCAAGGCATTTCGCACACGCCATTGGCACTTTCCACACACGCCACTAGCAGCTCTGGCATTGCCACTTACACTCAACGTACAACCTACCACCAAGCATTATGCACATGCCACACACGCCACTAGCATCTCTGGCATTGCCACTTGCACTCAAGGTGCAACCCGCAACAAAGGCATTCCACACATGCCACACGCGCCGCTAGCAGCGCCACTTGCACTCAAGGTGCAACCAACACTCGAGACATCAACACAAACTGGGGGATACTTTCTAGGGTTTTTGGTTTGGCGGTCACAGCATGCAGCGTACACTACGCTCACATTAAGAAAGTGTGAATTAGAATAAAGCGGTCAAATAAATGAGGAAATAATGGTGAAAACGTTTTCACCCATAAACACCATGCGGTTACCACCTCCTCCCATTATTTTACCGTTTACTCTCTTCTTTCATGAGGCTGTGGTACGTTTCAATCTCGACTTGTATAAATAGGTCTTACCTATTTCCACCGGACAACAAGTCTCGGTCGGGGAGAAAAATACAACACTCTCGGAAAAGGCAACTTTGAAAGCTCTCCAAAAAGCTTTTATCTCTTGCAAGCTTCCTAAGCTTTCACTTTACGATACAAGTCGAGACACTACTCTCCCGTAATTATTCTGGTCTCAACACCTTTCTTTGATTCCCTCCCCAAATCAACCCTTCTCCTCCACTTCTAGACCGGAAGCAAGTCCGAACGGCCATTTCTTGGTTTATGCCGGACTTGTACAGATTGATCTCTCGAATCTAGAAAGTGCTCACGTGCAGCACATTTGTTTAGGGTTTAAACCAGTTTCTCACTCACCTACCGAATTTACCAAAATCGGCGGAAACGATTTTTACCCATAAACACAAGGATAAACCGATTATTAATTGGATCCTCTTTTTCCCAAACAAGTATTGTGCACACCAAAGATTATAAAACCCAAGTCAGATCTTCAATATCTTCTTTGTCTTCAAATCTTCTTAAATCTTCAATAAAAACCTGCACACAATCACTTGAATCTCTTGTGATCAATCATGCACAGAAGGGAGTCTGTTAACAATGGATTATCACAAGATCGTCTTTAGAACTAACAACAGTCTAAAGATCCCCGTCGAAACTATGAACTAGTTTGAGTGAATCTTTGTTTATGGGTGAAAATTATTTCTGCCGGTTTTGGTAATTTGGGGTATGTGGATGAGAAATGAGTCTAAACCTTAAACAAATGCACTATACGGGAGTGCTTGTAGATTCGAGAAATCAATCTGTGCAAATCCGGCCTAAACCAAGAAATGGCCGTTCCAGACTTTTTTCGGTCACAAAGTGAACGGGATGGGGTTGATCTTAGGGAGGAAAGCGAAGAAGGTGTTAAGATTATGAAGGTGTTGGCTATGTATGACTTGTATCAGAAAGCTGAACTGGCTTGCAGGATGTAAGCTATTAGTTCCGGTGTTTGAATACGATGGTATCAACACTTGCTTCTGTTGTCTGGACTTGTTCAGTTGTTTGGAAATATGGAGGAGAACCTATTTATACAAGTCATTTGAGCCTTATTCACGTCTCTCATGGGAAGTTGAGGAAGTGGAGTGATGGAGTAGTGGAGTTGTGTGTTAGTGTTACACGACCAGTCTTGCCCACTTCTCTAATCGTCCATGACTTCCTGACACGTTCCTGTGATGGCGCGTTGCACGCTGCATGCTGTAAACCGCCAGACCAATACCCTAGTATGTATCCCCAAGTTTGTGACATGATTGATGTCTCGAGTGTGTGGATTGTGGGACCCACAGAAAGTAGCATGTAATGCTCGATTAAATAACTAAGTTATTTAGGAAGTCGATACCTGTGAAGTACCGTGTGTATTCTATGCAGGTACTGCATCATGATGTGGTAAAGTGACGGGTGGTGATCATCATGATGCCTCACTGACCAATTAACTCCTGACCGTGGTTGTATAACCAAGCGGTGAAGTTGGACGGATGAGATGATCTTTGAGACACTCATCTGCGACCGTTGATGGAATTAGGGTTTTTGAAGAGGTGCGCAAGCATCACTCTTCAGCTTGGTCGAATCCAAGCTTGGGATACAATTTTGACAGGGCCGATTGTGCATGTGTGTAGACGACATGACGGTGTAGGCGCCCATATCTCATTGTCTCGTAAAAGTGTGATCTGGGTCACTCAATTTGTCCGGTGAAGTTGAGTGGTCGAGATCAATTTGCAACAGAAATCTGGTACCGCAAAAGCCGCGCATCATGCCAATTTTGGGCGCGCGTTCCAAGACGACCAAGCTTGTTCGGTCTTGGTCGATCAGCCCGGTGTGCATACGGTGGGATGGTGTATATACTCATACTTCATCGTCCCATAGAAACGTAATCTAAGCAACTCAATTTGTCCGATAAACTTGAGCGGTCGAGATCAGTTTGTGGTTGGGAAGTGTGACCACGCCTAGCTTGGGCGCGCGAATCAAGGTATACAGCCAAGTTTGGTCTTGGCCGATCGGGTGTGGAGATAGGTGGGACCGCAGTGATCATGTTGATACTTACCGGACCTGCTTAGTCTATTCCTGGACCCTTCATCCGAGCAGGAGAAAAGGGACGCTCGTGATCGCGACACAAACCCTAATTAGGTTTTGCCGGCCGTGTGTACCAGTTTGGGGCGCACGAATCAAGACGACCAACCACAGTTGGTCCTGACCGATCAGTCAGGTATGTAGGCGGGCCCATGGTGTTTATGTTGACATGCTCTGGGATCTTTGAATCTACATCTACACTCTCCATCTATGCCTGCGAAGATGGATGGTTGAGACTGTTTTGCGATACATGTAATGTGCCGCAAACCCTAATTTAGGGTTTTTGTCCATATCTTGCTTTCGGTTTGGACGTTTGGCAAGCTATGCTACCCTTGGGGAGACCGAGCATGCGGGGCCTGCATTGGGTCGGTAGTGAATATTCCAATACCTTCTTGGGGTCATGGATTCAATCTAAGCCATCCAATCATGCTGGTGAAGTTGGATGGTCGTGATCGTTTCCCGAGACCCGATACGGTCGATTCGGGTTCAAATGTGCTCAATCGGGATAGTATAACACACCGAGAGTTGTAGCATGTATGGGTATTTCGTACATGCTTCATTATTAATGCTTGGAGATTCGTGCTTCTCTGCTGAGAACAACACTCAGTCGTCATGCCGCACCGGTAATGAGTACAGAAATACGAGGCTGGTCATGCATTAATTAATAATGATGTAAATTCACGGTGGTATATGGGATTGTTGCTACATGCTCCAACCTGGATGAATTTTGTGTATTTAATTCACAGAATGCTGGGATTGTTGCCATATGCTCTATTCTAGGTGAATTAGTAAGGTGAAGAAGTATTCATCACTTATTAATGGCTTTATCTTTTGCAAGATGTTAGCGCATAATTTTGGCCTTTACAATTTTAGCCTTAAGTGAAAATCCACCATCAACATTAAGTCCCCTGCCTAGCGCATAATGGTTACGCTATTATGGGGTAGGCATAAGATGGTGACAAGTTTGTATACAGAAATGACCAAGCTAAGGTGAATATACATTTTTTGCGTAGGTCGACATCGTCAGTGTGTTGTCCCTTAACCGGGTCTGGTCCCGATTAGGATGGTGGAGGGAGCAGGACTTGATCTCGCGAGTCGCTTTGGGTTTCCTCCGTACTATACGGGATGAGCTTGGCCCATTTCTTGGACTAGGCGCACTCCCCTTCGTTACTCGGTGACTTTCCTCAGATATATCCAATAAGTATCATTGATCGTTATCTTGAATCGGTAGCCTTTATAGGTGGCAAGTAGAGACTCCTTTTCTCCCGGGATTCTGTTGACTTGCTAGATTATAAAGAAAAATTCTAAGGATTCTTCTCATCACATAGTCGTTCCTTTTGTATCTCGCTTATTGCTCCGTACTCATCCGATCTTCGATTGATGATGATGATATACATATTTTTATGTGCCCATAACTTCTTTTTCTTTGCGGCCTATCATGGAAGCGGCGGGCGATGATTATTCAGAACTTCTCCGAAGAGAGTTTGAAGTTGACAAACGTGAGACTAATGCGCACGAGGATGTAATGGCTAAAATTGATCTCCCACTTCGTGAAGTTGGTCGTGCTATACAGGGATGTCCGTTTCGCACATGCGTATCACCAGGGGACGCATATGTGCCCTTTCAGCTGCGATCGACATGGAAGAACGGTGGAGGCATGAGGAAGCGTTGCGAGCACCAGTAAGCGCAAGGGCAGAAAGATTTGCAGCGCGGTTAAAGAGGTGGAGAGTGGAGCATAAATGACCTCCGGATAAAGATAGGTGTGATTATCCAATCCAGGACGGTGTGATAATCCTTGATTCTGACACAGACGGACCTGAGTGTTCGAAGACAATCATCGCAAACCCTAATGTTGTTGTGGGCTTTGAGGAAGACTTGGAAGTTGTTCCTGCCGATGATGTTAGGACGGAGAGCGTTCTTTGCGGAAACATACGGGCGGAAGCCGAGGCTCAAGGGAGAAGCGGTAGCGAGGTGATGGCGTTGAAGCAGGACCAAAGCAGTGGTGCATGCGCGGTTATTCTTCTTGACGGCTAAACCTCTTTGCTTCTTTTTCTCTTTTCAAGTGTATTCCGTAATTTTTGAACCTCTTTCTTGTACTCAAAGTGGCGGTGAGTTCAAGATCTTTTCTTCTCGTTTGCTTACCATTGAATAAAGGTTTATGTCATAACCCCTCGTTAAGATTGCATCTGTATGTGCTCCTGACGTGAGATCTCCTTGGTCTTGCTGGGGCAGATGGCTCAAATCACTTTCCTTTTGTGCACACATTCTATTTCCTTCTTCCCATGAGATGTTTGCTTAGGTTTCCTTCCTTTCTCTAGTGGGTCGATTTAGGATGACTCAGGACTTTGTGTTTTTAGGGGTAGAGAGGTTCTCAGATGGAAATAACGCTTCAATTAAATTGAAAATTGAAAATTGAAAATTGAAAATTGAAAATTGAAAATTGAAAATTGAAAATTGAAAATTGAAAATTGAAAATTGAAAACCCTAACTATGAATGCAAGTATTGCAATCATTTTCTGGAGGAATTACAAATATGACATGAAATTGTAAAAGGAAACACGCTGGAGGAAATAGCACAGCGTTTTAAAGTGTGGAGGACGCTGGAAAGTGGTATCACAACGTTTTAAGTTCGGTAGGGTTTGAGCCATTGTGAGTGAATTGTTATGCCTTCAGTTTATCAGCGTTGATGAGCTTGCAAAGAGCCGCCTAGGATAACATCTCGCTACAGTGTACGATTCATCTTCTCTTTTGGTGGGTGAGTCGGGTGGAGTGGTCATTTTCACCGTCATGCTCCCAACCTTGAATGCAGTCGTCTTCGTCACCAGATCTCCAATTCCAAATGGGTTTGGGCGTGCAGATACCCGGACCTTGGCCTTATCGTCTTTGACCAAGACAGCCTCTACGCTCTTGATAAAACGTTTGAAGGGGCCGACTTCCCATTCACATCTCTTAGCCGGAGTTGGTTTGTTGGTTGGAGCCAGTCTCCAGGACTTATCAGAGTGAGGAGTGATTGGTTGCAAGAAGGGTTGCGTGATGAGACTTACTTGAGCTCGGAACCTCTTAATGTATGCTGATGGGCTCTCTCCAGGAAGTTGTGTCACATTGGCAAGCTGCAGGTGCGGCAAAAGACAACCTTCAGGTCCAGACGGCTTGTTAGAGATCCTTTCAGGTGTTGTAACCGGTAGAGGGAAAACTCCCAGTGTTGTCTTGTTGTCGTGCACCCAAGAGCGTCCTAGGATCATGTCGTAATTCGTATGCTCTCTGACTATGTAGAACTTTGCTTGTGTCGAGGCATCACCCAATTTTACTTCAAGATCGATGTATCCATATGCATCTCTGAGTTCTCCTTCCGGAGTCTTAATCACAATTGGGTTGCGAGTAGCCTCCTGTTTTGAAATCTTTGTTGCTTTTAAGGTCTGGAGAGTGATGATGTTGAATTCATAGGCCGTATCGATCAACGTGTTATCGAACTCGATATCTTTCAAACGGACAACGGTTAAGAGTCCCCAATTTCCCTTGCTTGCATCTTCCAGCAAGGACTGAGGTTTCGAGACCGCTTCCTCTTCCAGATACAAGCGTTTGCCTGAGACAACACGATTGAGGGATGCAAATATGTCCTGACACTGTGCTTTGGAGAAGTAAAAGATCTCGCATAAATGTTCCATCATAGATTGTACAGTCTTGCTAACGGAATCCCCAGAAATCATGCAGTTCCTGGCAGGAAGAGGGTCTCTACGAACACCTTCGTTTCCAAGCTAGAGTTCTCCTGTCTCTATCTTTTCTCTGAAGATTTGTTTCAGCCTGTTGCATTCTTTGGTTGGATGGTGAACGAACCTATGGTAGCGACAGTACTTAGGATCCGCCATATCTTTCTCAATTGGTGGACGTATGATAGGAGGCAGCTTGATGGCATCGTCTTGAATCCACGCCTCCAAGAGTTCCATTGTATCTTCGGTGTCTTGTGCAGGAGTCTTGCCCGCTCCCTTTTGAGAAGATCATATTTGCTGGAGCCGCACGCTTGGGTTGTTGTTCTGTTGCTGAAGCTTTCCTTTTTCCTCCTTCGCCTACCACGCTCACAGAAGGACCACTGTTGTATTTTTTGTTTGTGAGGCGCCTGCTCCCTCGACTCTCACGTGGATCTTCATTTCGAACAACCCTGGTTCTCTCTAGCAACGCTGGGGCGGTTGTGGCTGACCGTTTGGCAGCTTCATGGAGTTCGGAGAATGTCTGAAAGCCCAGATTCTCTAGTAAAGCGCGGTATGGGTATCATCCCGTTGATGCACAGCTCCACCAACTGGCGTTCAGTGATGTTCGGATCATGAAAATCTAGTGCTTGAGTTCGAACCTCTTAACGAAGTCGTTCGGATGCTCGTTGTTCATCTGAGAGACTCTCCCTAGATCTGAAAAGGTGATCTGCTCGGATACGAAGAAATACTTCCTGTAGAAAGCACCGACCATCTCGCCCCAATTGGATACGATTTTAGGTGCGATGTTGTTGTACCAGGTGTACGCCCTTCCCGTAAGTGATTTCGAGAACTCTTTCAAAGGAGAACATGATTGTACTCATGCTCCCCAAGGATTCCAAAATCGAGAGATGTGTTCACGAGAGTTACCGGTACCATCGTAGAGGGAGAACTGAGGAGAGGTGTATCCTCTTGGAAGAGGGATTCGTTGCATATCTTGAGGGTATGGCGGCTGATGTTGGTGTGCATCCGTCAGATTTCCTTTGCCTCGGTTTTGGAGAAGTCGTTCCAGGTCCTCACGTGTGATGAAGTTGGATGGCTGGTCCCTTCCTCTTGAGTGTTCAGGACCAACATGAGCTTCTTCACTCATGTGGGTCCGAGCGGAAACGTCTCTTTCTGAGTTGCGGCCATATCCGTTTGAGTCTTAGCAAGAATTTCCTGCTTCTCCATCAAGTCTGCAATGGTAATAGATGGTGGTCCTCCTCTTGTGCTTCCGGCTCCTCGTCTTGATGAAGGAGTGAAAGTTGTTGCTCTGGTGACCACTGGAGGCGTTACACTTGAGGATATGCCGGGATTTGCGGCTGCTCTGGCTCTAGTGATGGGATGCATTACACCTACTGGAATTTCTCCTGCTCCGCTAGCATTGGTGATAGAAGAAACGGCTCCACGAGATGTATTGACCACTGTAGCTCCACTGACGGGTATATCGACACCGGGAGTGTTATCCGCACTAGCTCCATCAGGATTGATTGTTGATCCAGACCTGAGTTCCACCATCTTGAAATGAATTGTTGATTGAATTGGTTCTAAGATCTACCCTTTTTGAAATTGGTAAAATTGAATCGGATTTCGAAGAAATTGACTTTACAACCGAGAGATTAACCTCCCATTTGTGGTCGCCAATTGTTTATGGGTGAAAACTATTTCTGCCGGTTTTGGTAATTTGGGATGTGTGGATGAGAAATGAGTCTAAACCTTAAACAAATGCACTACACGGGAGTGCTTGTAGATTCGATAAATCAATCTGTGCAAATCCGGCCTAAACCAAGAAATGGTCGTTCCCAGACTTGTTTCGGTCACAAAGTGAAGGAGATGGGGTTGATCTTAGGGAGGGAAGCGAAGAAGGTGTTGAGATTGTGAAGGTGTTGGCTATGTATGACTTGTATCAGAAAGCTGAACTGGCTTGCATGATGTAAGCTATCAGTTCCGGTGTTTGAATACGATGGTATCAACACTTGCTTCTGTTGTCTGGACTTGTTCTCATTTGTTTGGAAATAGGGGGAGAACCTATTTATACAAGTCATTTGAGCCTTATTCACGTCTTTCATGGGAAGTGGAGGAAGTGGAGTGATGGAGTAGTGGAGTTGTGTGTTAGTGTTACACGACCAGTCTTGCCCACTTCTCCTGTCATCTCTAACCGTCCATGACTTCCTGACACGTTCTTGTGATGGCGCGTTGCACGCTGGGACGTCGTAGAACCGCCAGCACCAATACCCCAAAAGTATGTATCCCCCCGGTTTGTGACATGATTGATGTATCGAGTGTGTGGATCGTGGGACCCACAGAAAGTAGCATGTAATGCTCGATTAAATAACTAAGTTATTTAGGAAGTCGATACCTGTGAAGTACCGTGTGTATTCTATGCGATTCGCATCATGATGTGGTAAAGTGACGGGTGGTGATCACCATGACGCCTCTTCGACCAATTAACTCCGACTGTGGTTGTATAACCAAGCCGATGAAGTTGGATGGACGAGATGATCTTTGAGACACTCATCTCGACCGTTGATGGAATTAAGGTTTTTGAAGAGGTGCGCAAGCATCACTCTTCAGCTTGGTCGAATCCAAGCTTGGGATACAATTTTGACAGGGACGATTGTGCATGTGTGTAGACGACATGACGGTGTAGGCGCCCATATCTCATTGTCTCGTGAAAGTGTGATCTGGGCCGCTCAATTTGTCCGGTGAAGTTGAGTGGTTGAGATCAATTTGCAACAGAAATTTGGTGCCGCAAAAGCCGCGCATCATGCCAATTTTGGGCGCGCGTTCCAAGACGACCAGTCTTGGTCGGTCTTGGTCGATCAGCCCGGCGTGCATACGGTGGGATGGTGTATATACATGTACTTCATCGTCCCATAGAAACGTGATCTAAGCCACTCAATTTGTCCGGTAAACTTGAGCGGTCGAGATCA
Source organism: Papaver armeniacum (assembly GCA_023531295.1). NCBI lineage: Eukaryota > Viridiplantae > Streptophyta > Magnoliopsida > Ranunculales > Papaveraceae > Papaver > Papaver armeniacum. Next base: position 114,060 of record JAJJWW010002572.1, read on the forward strand.
GTTTGTGGTTGGGAAGTGTGACCACGCCTAGATTGGGCGCGCGAATCAAGGTGTACAGCCAAGTTTGGTCTTGGCCGATCGGGTGTGGAGATAGGTGGGCCCGAAGTGATCATGTTGATACTTACCGGACCTGCTTAGTCTATTCATGGACCCTTCATCCGAGCAGGAGAAAAGGGATGCTCGTGATCGCGACACAAACCCTAATTAGGTTTTGCCGGCCGTGTGTACCAGTTTGGGGCACACGAATCAAGACGACCAACCACAGTTGGTCCTGACCGATCAGTCAGGTATGTAGGCGGGCCCACGGTGTTTGTGTTGACATGCTCTGGGCTCTTTGAATCTACATCTACACCCTCCATCTATGCATGCGAATATGGATGGTTGAGACTGTTTTTGCGATACATGTAATGTGCCGCAAAACCCTAATTTAGGGTTTTTTGTCCATACTTGCTATGGTTTGGACGGTTTGGCAAGCTACGCCACCCTTTTGGGGAGACCGACCATGCGGGGCCTGCGTTGGGTCGGTAGTGAATATTCCAATACCTGCTTGGGGTCATGGATTCAATCTAAGCCATCCAATCATGCTGGTGAAGTTGGATGGTCGTGATCGTTTCTGAGACTGATACGGTCAGTTCAGGTTCAAATGTGCTCAATCGGGATAGTATAACACACCGAGAGTTGTAGCATGTATGGGTATTTCGTACATGCTTCATTATTAATGCTTGGAGATTCGTGTTGCTCTGCTGAGAACAACACTCAGTCGTCATGCCGCACCGGTAATGAGTACATGAAATACGAGGCTGGTCATGCATTAATTAATAATGTTGTAAATTCACAGGGTATATGGGATTGTTGCTACATGCTCCAACCTGGATGAATTTTGTGTATTTAATTCACATAATCTTTGGGATTGTTGCCACATGCTCTATTCTAGGTGAATTAGTAAGGTGAAGAAGTATTCATCACTTATTAATGGCTTTATCTTTTGCAAGATGTTAGCGCATAATTTTGGCCTTTACAATTTTAGCCTTAAGTGAAAATCCACCATCAACAATCTTATATCAGAAGAGAAGATTCTCAAGAATAAACAAACTAGGTGCAATCAGATTTCAACCACCGTTAATCAATCAAATCAATCGAAAACAAAGATAAACCGCAATTATCTAGTTTCCCACCAACGGGCGCGCTAGAGCTTCTCAATCCCAAAGAAGATTTTAAACCGAGCGGGCCCGTAAGAGATTTCGCCTTAATTAGGTTACTCTCCTCTCCGAATAGACGGCTACAAAGAATAACAACAAAAGAGTAAATATGTTGTTACGAAGGATTAGTTTGCTAGAAAGGCAAACTTCGTGTATTTATAGACAAGGAAGTTTGGACACCAAGGAATTTCCAAAACCGAAAATATTCTCAAGATATTCATAAAAGCACAGATTCGGTTTTCATAATTCCTGGAAATGCTCTGTCCAAAAATAACGATTGAAATCTCTCGGAAAATCTAATTAGTAAATGCACATTACTAATTCTATAATTTCCCTACAAAATGAAATTGATAACCTTAATTAAAAGATTCTTAATTTACTTATGTTTCGATCTTGGGATTCTCTTCCCTTAGTCGTTAAGGAATATCTTTGAACAATTATAGAAATAAACATTCACAGCACGTGTTCAATGTTTGTCGACATCTTAACTTTGTAAGTTCTCTTTCACACTTACAACCTTGAAACCGATTTTGCCACACTTCCAAACAAGTTTAGAATTGGTTCATCCGACTTTTCAAGAACTATGTGATTGATCAAACCAACATTCAATCACAATCATGGGTTTACGGTTCTACCTCCATGTGAGTATTGTGCATAGTCACACTAGCTTCCCAAAAAGTTCGGTTGACTAGGTACTAGGATCGGTTCCTCACATATATGTGGTATCTAACTTATATGTGTTGCACATGTCCATAGGATCGGTTCCCCTTTCTCGCTATAAACCTTGCTGCACCCCATACAAGGATCGGTTCCCTTTGATGTCTTGCACCCTTACTAGGGTCTGGTTCCCTTTCCCTTACTAGGATCGGTTCCCTTTCCCTTACAAGGTCGGACATACAAAATCCGATCATACCAAGGTGATTACTTAAGATCGGTTTTACTAATAAAAGTTATACCAATACATAAGTCAGGCCTTTGTGAACAGTTCTACCAAGAACACAACAAGTTGTGAGCGGTTATACTCTATCATACATATTGGTTGTTCATAAGATATGCAATGAATAACAAAATAAATAACACCTGGCAATTTCCTTTTCGGTTCACAAACAAGTTTATGAACTTACTTCCTTAGAACACATGTAAACATTGTTCCTAGGATGAAATCCTCACCTCATACCCATACATAATCACAATAGCATTCAAATGATTATGGCTATGCCTTATCTACAAAGTTTAATGGTTAGGCAATAAACCTCGTATTGTATTCCTTAATACTATGTCTATCTAGAGTTCAAATATGCTCCAGATTATGTTTTCAATATGCACGACTTGAAAGATACGTTAGGGAATGAAACAATTCAAGTCAAATATCACTAACCTCAAGTGGAAGGATGATTGTTGTCGTTGTAGCTCATTGCTTCTTCACATCTTCAAGTCTTCGTAATACTCGTAATGTCTCATATCCTAATACTTTCAAGCTAACCTATACGAAGTTTAACTCTAGTACATAATCAAGCGACTCTTAACATGAGTTTTGATTCACTAAAATATGACAACCAAACTTGACATACCAACGCTTGGTGGGTTCAACCGAGCCATGCTCTAACAATCTCCCCCTTTGTCAATTTTAGTGACAAAACTCTTACATCATATGGATAAACAACACCGTGAAACTACTTACATTTAATCCTTGAAAATGTCGTTGTTGACATTATAATAACAAAGCTATTACTCCCCCTAAGGAAGATAGGTATATATTCAATCCGCACATCTTTGTTATACCAAACATATGACATGTTACTCCCCCTTAGTATGTGCTTTCACTCTTTCGTTAGATAAAAACATTCAAATACCAATGTTCTTTTCCCTAGCGATGCCAATCAATATAAATATCAATGCCAGCATCACCTGTTTACTCCATATATTTCTCCCCCTTTTTGTCACAAAAATGACAAAGAAATGAAAAAATAAAGGACAACACGAAAAGAATCTTACAAATCTCAGAATAGACTTGCAAACCTGTAGAGTTAGGCACGAGGGTTCCACACATCATGTTCTGATAACCAATATCAAAACCGAAACTACAAGTAGTCTTATTTTGATATGTTACCAAGGAAACAATTGCCCGAAACAATTTTTCCAATTTAGTTTAGCAAACCAAAAACAACTAAGCATATTAGTCCCTTTGCTAAACCGATTGTTCAAAAACAACCGCTTAATTCAATAAGACCAAAGTAAAGATAAACTCCATTTTTATCATCAGGTTCTAATTATCCATAAACTTAGACATTTCAATATTAAACAAGACAATTACTAGGTTAGTTAACTAGCATTTCTTGTTTAGGCATTCGATTAGAATTGAATAACTGAAACCTCACTTCGATAAGTCTAACTAAGATCAGAATTAACTTAGTTTATCTTATCCGGAATCGAATTGGACTAAACAACTCATCTTGTACACATATTATTTCGTTAAGCCATAAATAATTCATACAAACCAAAATAAATCAACTTGCATAATTATTCACCTCAACCGGAAGCAATTGAAATAACATAGACATTATAAGCACCGCAATTGCACCGTAATTTTTTAAGCCTAAACGATTGACACCATACAAAAGAAAGATAACAATAGTTTTCTTTAGGAACCAATTGAATCACACACACACATCAATTGTATTGAAATTTTGTAAGCCTAAACAATTGATACCACACAATAAAGCAAGATAACAATAGTTTTTCTTAACCGGAACCAATTGAAACACACATCCACACACTTATCATGGAATAAATATTAATTGAACCGAAATTTTGTTAAGCAAAAGCAACAAATATATATAACATAAACTCAGGCTTTTCTTAAACAGGAAAACAATTAACTAACAAGATTGTTACCTCAAATTTCGCATCCACTTCTCCAATATGATTGCATCTTCTTCCAGGGAGAATTGATATCGAAATATCACCACGTTGTCATCCTTATGCGTGAACAAAAGAATAACAACACACCTCAGCCTTTACCAGAGAAAGGTTGAAAACCGGTTTTAACAATTGCAAGCAAAAGTTGAAAACCGTCAAAACACATATGCTTTTATGCTAAACCAAAACCGATTCAACATATTGTGACTTTTTCACATATTGTTTCTATTAGAACCCCTCATAATCCTTTGATAAATCCTACCTACAAGGGCTAGAACTTAATCCGCTAAATCAAAAAGTCACCCAAACCATGAGGGTTCACAATATATGAGATCGAATATTAAGGTAGTAAAACCGAAATCAAACATCCCATAAACATACATAGCAATAAGGTAAATGCAATTAAGCACAGGCTATGTAAACCAAAAACTATCACAAGAAAAATTACCAATCAAATAATTTTATTCATAATAGTTTTATTCATAATAGACCAATACAATCAATGAAAGAAATCAAAAATTGATGTCTATTTTTCCTTGCAACCTAGTCCTTCATGTCAGTACTGAATGAAGGTGCATTACTACTTTTCAGCTTTTGAATTTCTTCAAGTAGAAAGCCTTGTTGCTTGACCAGAATCTCTTGCAGATAAGAAATTTTCGTGAAGGAATCTGCAAGAGCATGTAATTCTGTCTTTGATTGAACACAAAAGTGTGTCAATGCCTCAAAACACCGATCTTTCTTCGAGTATTCTCTCTTTCCTTCTTGCTAAGCCAATCTCCCTTTCGATTTTACCCTTAATGTCAAGAGATAATCCAGGACTTAGATTTAAGATGATCTTTCGATCTTGCATCTTCTCCAGAGAAACTATTTGATCCAGGACCCATAGTTCGGACAAGGAATGCTCAAAAAGGAGAAGAATCTTTTATATTTTTCATACTTAGAAAATATAATATTCCTAAAAATACGAATATATCAAATATCTTCAAATACTAGATATTATTTCCATAATCTACACAAAAGTGCCTTGATTTTTCTTCTTCCTCACTCAAAATTTGGCACACAAGATGAGGAAAGAATTCTAATACCGATCAAGTGGCATTAGTATGAGATTGTCTCTCATTATGGAATTTTGAACAACCAGAGTGTTCTTGATCTAGTATAGTATGAAAAGATCTCTTTCTATTACCTCGAACCAACGAAGTACCTTGAGATAGACTGAAATTGCAAACGCAACTTTTAGCAATTATGTTTTTAAGACAGTTTTTGCATCTTGTCTTATTTATCCCTTCACCATTAGATGATTTAATAACATCGGAAGACATGTCCATTCTTAAAATGGGTAAATCACTAGTGGTGGGGGAAGGAATAAGATTGACAACTAATGCAACAACAAATGTTTCCTCTTCTTCAGAATTATATGAATCGGAGGACTCATCTAGAGTTACAGCCAATGCCTTGCTCCCAGTGTATTTCTTAAGATTGGGACAATCTTTAGCAATATTACCAAACCCTTTACACTTGAAGCATTGCGGCTGATATTCATCATCTTCTTCCTGATCCTTTTTGACAGGAACTCGATCATGCGGTCGAGAAGATCGATAAGTATCCTTAATGAATCTATTGTTTCTTTTCTTTAAGAGATCTCGAAACTGTCTAGTAATTAATGACAAAGATTGTTCAATCTCATCATTAGAATTTCCTGTAATCTGTTCATTTGAATCATCCAGCTGTCCATTCCTTTCCATTGAAGTTTTTGGAACTTTTGCTTTAAAAGCGATTCCTTTACTTTGAATAGACTGTGATTCATGATCAAAGATCTTTAACTTACCAACGAGTGTGCTTCGTGTGAGAGTTGAAAAATCATTTGCTTCTATGATTGCATGCTTCTTAGAATCGTATCTAGATGGCAACGATCTGAGAATCTTGCATACTATATCCTTTTCAGAAATAGTATTTCCTAACGAGAAAGAGGCATTAATTATCTCAAAGAGTTTAATGTGAAACTCCTCAAAAGTGTCGTTGTCATCCATTCGAAGGTTTTCCCACTCGGAAGTGAGGGTTTGAAGTCTAGCTTCTTTCTCTGAAGAATTTCCTTTGAATACGATCTCAAGATTATCCCAAGCTTCTTTCGAAGTTTGACATGTTGACACATGATGTTGTAGGTCGCGACTTACATCATGAATAATAGCATTCAAACCATCTGAATTCTGTTTTGCAAGTGCCTTTTCTTCGTTCAAAAACTCTGCTAAGCGTTTAAACTCATTTTCTGAATTTTCTCTCTTTGGTAGAGTATAACCATCGACGACTAATAGCCAAGTATTGAAGTCTCGTGATTGAAGAAAATATATCATAGCATATTTCCACCATAGATAGTTTGTTCCATCAAATCTTTGCGGCACGTTAATTGAAGTCGATTCATGAGAACTCGAGTTCATTCTTATAGGTTGGATCGCACCAAACACAGATTGTTATATCTTTTCGTGTTTGCCTGCTCTGATACCAATTGAAAAGGCGAGGGTACCCAAATATACCTCAAGCTAAAACTTTTCCTACCTATAAGTCTTTCTCCGAAAGTGATTGTCTATGAACTGAGTCGAGACAATGCAACTAATCGGTTCACACTTCGTGTGATCGTCTATGGATACGAGATCGAGACAAGACAACAACGAAGTATGTTTACTTGATACAAAGGTTCGGACTTAACCAAACATAATAGGATTGCTTATCAAGTAAATAGGAATTAACGTTTGTGTGATTTACTTTAATTATAATAAAACAATTATAATGCGGAAAATAAAAGTAAATGACACAACAAGATTTTGTTAATGAGGAAACCGCAAATGCAGAAAAACCCCGGGACCTTGTCCAGAATTGAATACTCTCAGGATTAAGCCGCTACACAAAATTACACCTAACTTCGTATAGTTGAGACCAAGTAACTAACCCTATAGTTCACTTAGTTCCGTCTGTATTCCCACGCCTCCGACATGTGAATAAGCCACGTACTTGGAACAATTCCTTTGGTTCGTATTCCAAACAAGAAAGGAACAATGACATGATTGATGTCCTGGAATGTGTGGATCGTGGGACCCACAAAAGGTAGCATGCGATGATAAATTGAATAACCGCGTTATTCAGGAAACCGATACTCGTGAAGTATCGTGTGTATTCTTATGCGTGTACCGCATCACGGTGTGGTAAAGCGACGGGTGGTGAGTTAGACCCTCTGAGTTGAGACACGAGGTATGGACAAACCACCACGGAGTGTAAACGCTGTATTGCAAAAGAGACTGTGGTTCAATAACAAAATGTCCATTGTGATCAGACAAGTGGTAGAGCAGGAGGCAAGGTTGTTGCAGGTAAGACCAATCTTCTTTTTAAGTTTGTGAAACATGAAATATAGGGTGAATGCGAGACCCCAGCACGTGCGGTTTGCTTTGTAAGCAACAACACCCAATGCGGTTGAATAATCTCAAATGGTCTAAAATATTTAGAGGAAAGCTTGGAGTTCTTCGAATAACAAGCTAGAGTCTGTCGATACGGTTGAAGCTTGAGATACACCATGTCCTGTTTGCAAATCTCACTGTCGGAGCGTTTGAGTGCGAAAACTTAATCTGTTTTGTGCTTTAGAAAGATCAGTTACAGTGGTTGTAACATAAGGTCTACGTTACGCTAAATAATCTTCAACGGTTGCCACAGAAGAGGAGTTGGAATTGGAAATACCAAGTGAGGAGGTTGGTAGCCATAAAAGTGCTGAAATGGAGACATTTTGAGGCACATGTGATATTGGTGTTAAACCACAATGTTAGAGAGCCGATATGAACCCACTGCTTAGGTTGGGAACTGTCATGCGTCATAAATATTGTTAGAACAGGCATTTGTCCTTTCAAATTTGTACCATCTGTTTGAGGATGGTAGGTTGAACCAAGGTTTAAGGTAGTACCTAATGATTTAAACAGAGGCACTGCTTAAGTTGAGTGATGAAAATTTTATCTCTATCCTTGTGATAGTTGTGGGTAAGCCGTCTCGATTTAAAAATATTGGATAGAAATTCTTTGGCTAACCTGTTATGGCAGTGAAAGGATGGTTGAGTGGAATAAAATGGCTATATTTAGTTAATGAGTCTCTACGACTACAAGAATGACATTTTTCGATAAGACATGGGCAAACCTTCAATGAGAGGTCAATGATATGTCCTCCGAGCAGTGTGCGGGAATGGAAGAGGTTGTAGAAGCCCACCAGGGGAAGGAGTGGTCACCGCTTGTTGCATTGACGGATGTCGCAAGTTGAAATAAATTGGATGATGTCATTCTTCATCTTTGGCGATAAAAATGAGCTTTAGCCACAGCTATAGAGTACCAACAAATACCAAAATGGCCTCCCTGACAGATGAGTGGGCTGAATGCAATATAGAAGATCTAATGGCATTACCAGACCAATGTACGAGCCTCCCTTTGAACTTCAAGATACCTTGTTGGCAAGTATAATGTTGTAAGGTTGGAGAAATAGAAGTTGGGTGATTAGGTTTTGGGCCACAGATATCTGAATCATAGCTTGAGATAACATCACTAGTCCACCTGAGTTGGGATAATGACATTGTAGAGCAAGACCCATGTGGTAACCTAGAGAGTGCATCGGCAACAGATTATCCTTGCCTTTCTTATAGTGGATGACATAATCGAAACCCCGGGAGCTTGATCGGTCATTTTTGTTGCAATGTCTGAAGAAAGTTTTGTTCCATTAGGTACTTCAAGCTTTGGTGATACAGTGTTGATCACAAATTTATCATGGCTCAAATAATACTTCCATACAGTCGCCATTACAATGGCCAAGAACTCCTTTTCATAAGTTGACAATGCTAAAGCCTTTGGGACTAAAGGCTTGAAAAATGCTATGAGTCGCATTGTCTTGGAGGAGCACTTGCACCAACACCCTTTGAGCATGCATCGGTTTCCAATGTGAAAGGCTTGTTGAAATCGGGCAAAGCCAAAGCGGGCTTCGAGTCATTGTTGTTTTGATGGAGGAAAATGCTATGGTGGCTTGCTTGGTCTAATAGAATGAATCTTTCTTTAACAGATCATCGAGAGGCTTGCAAATATTGCCATACCCTTTAATGAACTTACGATAATAACCGGTCGGGCCTAAACCCTCGTAGCTCGCTCCAAGGTTTTTGGTTGAGGCCAACCAATCATAGCGGCAACCTTGTCGGGATCTGCGGCTACACCATTGCCTCGTGATTAAGTGTCCCAAGTACTCGAAGTTGGGTGAGGCAAAAGTGCACTTGGAGAATTTAGCATACGGGGAATGTTGGCGTAATAAAGAAAAAACCACATGAAGGTGTTCCGGATAATACGCAAGGAGGCGTACACAAGAATATCGTCAAAAAATACGAGTACAAACTTCAAGAAATGGTTGAAAAACCTCATTCATCGATACTGAAATGTGCAGAGTGCATTAAGAGGCCAGAAGGGCATGACACGAAACTCACCGTGGCCTTGATGAGTGCGGAAAGTCGCCTGTATGAATGTCCGGTGGATAAATCAAAATGCGGTGATGGCCGACGGTAAATCGATCTTCGTAAAGATAATTGCACCATTCAACTCATCCACGGTTCTTCGATTAAAGGGAATAGGAAACTTGTCCTTCACGAGTCATGTCATTGAGTTTGAGATAATCCACACAAAATGCGCCACGTTCCATCCTTCTTTTGATCAAAATAATTAGTCTGAGCAAAAGGGCTATGACTCTTTTGAATCAACCTAGGATAGCATTTCTTGACAAGTTGTTCTACTACGGACTTTATGAATAAAGGGAGCATTTATAAGGTCTTTGGTAAGTAGGTGTCGAATTAGGTTTAAGTGGAATCTTATGATCAAGTGGGACGAGAAGGTGGTAGTTGGGTGGGTGTTGAAAAGACATCAGCAAAAGGAGTCTAGTGGTGTAGAAACTTCACCGGAAGTTGTTGTACGGGAGTAGCATGAACATGAAAAAATTGGCCAATTAAGGCGGCGGGCCTTACTCTTGAAGAACTTCTTAAGAGTAGTAGCACTCGATAAGGCTAGAGAGGCCATATAAGAACTCCCAGTTAGTGTGTCGACACCCTAGATGTAGAAAAGAATTTTTAGGTGAGCAAAGTTGAGAGTTCCATCACCTAACTGTGCGTAACCAACTTGCGCCAAGCACCATGTCACAACCACCAGAGAGGAAGAGCTCGTAAAGTGCTGAAGAATTTGTAACCCTGCATTTCCCATTGAAGGCACGAGCCAGTCATAGTTCGTTGTATGGTGCTATCTCCATTGGAAGCATTAACTAGCATATGTCCGTGGGTAGAGATGTGGAGACCAAGCCATCTGTCGATTTAGAATCGATGAAGCTATGCGTGACTTCTGTGTCAATCAGAATCCATAATGTAGTTGAGTTATTGAGAAGTCCAGAAATACGAATGGTGTCATGTAACATTAGTTCTGGCTGTCGGCGTGTAAAGAAATTTCCATGGTTGATATCCGAGACTAGAAGGAGAATCTGTCATATGCTCATCGAGGTGATGATGGAAGTCACTCACGATCACTAAGTTCATTCTATCATTGTACAGCATAAATAAGCTGAGGTTTTGCAAAGATGGCCGGGCACTGTGAGAGCTCAGTCCATGATTATAGCGAGGCCCTTTATCTCTGCCGAATTTTCATTTCTTTGAGGGGTAAGCTTTTTAATAGGTGGAAGTTGAGGATCGATTTTGTTGGTGTAGGTGGGTGAGTAATGAAAGGGTTGAATAAGAAGTAGAAGGTTTATTCATATTATGAGGGGTAGAAAAGAATGGTTTGGATGTGGATGAATTCTAGAGAATAGAGATAGGTGAAGGAATGAATGGCCGAGAAGAGGTACTTGATTGGTTTGGGAGTGTTAACAAGAGAAGCTGTTGCATTCTAGCTAAGTAAAAAGCACACGAAGTATCCTTACAGCCCAAACATTTGAATCGTAGTGCGAATTTCATCCTTCGAACCACTATCAAAACTCGAGGTATAGAAAGATTAGGTAATGTTGGATTATTAGCTACCATAAAAGCTTTAAAGTGCTCAAATCTAATCATAATAATCCTCGATTGTAGTGATATCACGAGATAACTTGTTGGAAACTATCAACATAATTGTCATGTGCCAACGTCCTCAAATCTAACACATGAGATCTAAACAAATGCATCCAAGACATTTTATGCTTACCACGTTGATAATTTAAGAACCATGGATCTACTTTGAATCAAAATGGATGGCGGCCATATCAACTCGGTCGGATTCGGAAAATTATGAAAAGAAAAATAGATTCACATTTCTGAGCCCAACCCCTTGGATTAGTTCCGTGAATCGTGGAAAATCAACCTCAGGAGTTCGAAAAACTTACTAGTATGTGAAGTGTGAGATCAGCTCACGATTTCCATGAGATCCTTTTGATGAATCTTGATGAGAACCTAGGATCTGTTGTTTCGTCAGATTGTGCCTCGGAGGTAGCCCAAAAGCTCGTAGAGGTTGTGAAGATACGATGTCGAAATTGGCGTTCGATTTCAGCTTCGCTGGTAGTATGAGCTGGGTTGATGCTTGAAAGAATCTTCGATTGATCACGAATTTCCGGATTGCGATTGCGTTTGCTCGAGCAAGTGTATGAACCCTTGTTAATGGTTTGTTTCTCACCACTGTCATGAATTGAGGTCCGAATTGAGGTGCATACCAATTGTGCTGATCTAGTGCTAAGGATGGATGAATTACTTGGTAGCAAGCTACCTTCTCTCTGAAGCTGAGCCTAGATTATCTTCCGAGGAAAATAAGGTTTTCATTGCCTCCCAACTTACACGATCCTTGGTTAGTTGCTCGCCCACTCCTGGTTGATCAAATCAACGGCCCGGGATTACATCAATTTTACACGAGACTCTAGGAATTAATTTAACCCTATTACAGATTCAAATACACAAGCCCAATGAGTAAAAACCTAGGATTAACAATAGTCTCTGCAACCCAGTTAAATAAGCCCAATGCTCACGAGTAAGTACATGACATTGCCCCTTACGCCATTGTCGGGCGCCAACACAAGGTAGCCACAATCATGACTACCCTTATTTATAAGATACGATCTAAGCCATCCAAGTTCGCCACTCAAGCCGTTAAACTCGCGACAAGTTTTAGGCGACTAGCCAAAACGATCCTAGCATCACATGTTATTTACATGCGGAAAGCCTCTCGATTTTAACTTGCCACACGTAGCAAAGTGCTATATGTTCTCCACGTAAATACTCAAGCGTATCTAAAATATGTCACAGACCTAGGGATACTCATCGGGAGTATTGGTTTGGCCGAGTTTACAGCGTGCGGCATGCAATGCGCTTAGATTACAAGAAAGTGTCATGAAGTAGGATAATTAGTGGTGGTGAAAAGTAATGGTGTAAACAATTCATTTCCTTCATCATGGAAGTGTAATGGCTGGAGGTTACATGAATTCACTTCCCTCATCATGGAAGCATAACGTCGGCGGTTACACATTACTCTTTTCTTCCACCACTCAATCGGTTCCACTTCTCTACGAGACTGAGTACGTTTCACTATGACTTGTATAAATGAGGTCTCACCTATTTCCGCCAAAACGAGGTTTTGGTCGGGAGAATAATACAACATCCAAATCATCGATAGCTTTTTCATCCAACTAGCTAGTTCAATTTACGTCATGAGTCTAAACGCCCACGCTTTCAGAATCAACTATTCTTGTCTCAACACTTTCTTCGCTTCCCTCTCTAAGACCAACCTCTCCTTCACTTTGTGACCGAAGAAAGCACCAGAGCGGCCATTTCTTGGTTTAGGTCGGGGATTATGCAGTTGATCTCTCGAATCAAAGTACTCCAGTGCGAGTACATTATTTAGGGTTTAGATTTGTTTCCTACTCTACACACACCCAAAATTACAAAATCAGTGAAACGGTTTTCACCCACAAACACTACAAAACGAATTGACCATACTTTCTTCTCGCAATGGTCTTGGTTTAACCTTAGAAACTAACTTCTTAGATGAAGATAAAATCCTACCTACCTCGGTCTTACGAGGTAAGTTTATGCTATTTGCTCTTCGTTGAGTTTGTTGACGATGCTTCGATTGGTGTTTGTACTTGCAACACTTTGAAAGTTCATGACCCTTTAGAGAACAATACGAGCACGTCAATTTAGGATAAAATCGGAGCTTGAGATGTGCAAACTGACAAGATACATGGTGGAACCTTGATCGTCTGTCGTGGGCGTCAAAAAATAATTTTACTTTCTCACTCAACTAAATTTAAATAAAGTATGTGGTAAGAAAGAGTTTGTTCCAAATAGAGGCTTTTGTTGTTATAAAATTTCGGTTTCTTAGTAACCAAGGGGAATTTCTTGTTTTAACAAAGTAATAAGAATAATTGAAAGCAATAAAATATGAAAGTAATCAATAAGAGGAAGATATTGGTCATGGAATAGTATCATCCACAAACATGTATTTTCATCAATGACTCAGAATTGATAATTTAATCTCTCATTTACTAAAAAGTTAGTAGGATACCTTGATGCGCAAGTATATCCATGCTAATTCCCTGATTTCATCACAGCACATTAAAAAAGATGTATATTTGAATTCTTCCTAGAAAGCAACCTAAAGTGTAAAAGCACAAATTAAGTTTAACTCCTCAAAGCACTAAGATTACTATGGAATAAGACTAATCAAGGCAATCCAACAGGTGTAAAAGCACTAATTCGATTTAACCAAGGTTATGATTCATATATGATTATAAGATGTATACACTATGCTACTTGCGATCATGAATTGCTTTTTGTTATTGAAAATCCTAATCTAGCAACGAGATGAATGTAAGATCCAATTGATTCGGACTCGACCAAATAAGCAATCAAATCATATGCACAATATTAATAATGAATCATAAACAATAAAAGTTAAGACAAAACTAATGCATTAGAATCAAATATCATGTTGAGAAATCAGCTTTATCACATAACCAATAACATGTGTTTAGCTACTCACTAGCTTTTGAGTAGTCGATGACTCAACTCGGTGATGTCATCAGGTGAGTCAGGATCATGAGTCAGAACCGAGTCAGCTATTCATGTGAGCTAACTGGGTTGACTTGTCTGAGTTGCCATGGCATAAGCCATTTGCACTACCTCATTGCACTTCACTAGTGCATATACAGCCATGATGGCTATTCATCTTATAACTCTGGCCTGCAATCTCAACTCAAGCTCCTCCATACATCAAAACTGCTTCAAACCACCAGCAACTGCATCATTTTGCATTTAACCACAACTGCAGCTTCACAAGGCATTACAACAGAAGTGCACACTATCTTCTAGGTCTTCTCATCCTCCATCCATGGCATAAATCGCGGCCATTTGCTCAACCCCCTGTAATCTTAGTCGCTTCTTACTTATTGATCCAACGCAATCAACACCATATCCTTCTATAGCTTTAGCTTAACTTCTGGGGCTCAAATCATCCTTTGCTGTAGCTCTGCAACACAGCCACACCACCCCAACACAGACTTCAGTTCAACCTGCACCTAGTTCCGTGCAATACCTCATTGAAAGGCCATATTCATTCCATCTTCATTGTTTCAAACAACAACACAGCGGCTGCAATCTCAAGAACCCTGTCCTAATTAATCTAAACATCATACATTCACTGTAGAGCATAACCACAGGACCCAACTCAGCATCACAGCCACTACTAACACCTGCAACTAATTTAGCTCAAGCACAGATCCACCATTTCATGTCTTCGCACAACTGCAACCCCGTTTTAAACTACAGCCACAACCATTCCATTGCAGCTTCCCTTGTAAACTTCTTAAGTCCCAGCTGCTTCAAACACACTGCAACTCCCATGTATTTCCTATACTATCCAACTTCATTTCAGGCACAACTTCCGTTGCTTCAATCTGACCTGTACCCGCAGTTTATACCCATTCTGTAGCTTTCACATCTCCACAACCTGAGTCATTCCCCTTCAGATCAACATAATATTATCACCAACAACTTCTCCTCTGAAATGGCATCAGAATCATCTTCTTCGTAACCACATCCACCAGCAACATTGTATATCGTTCATTCAACACAATAAAAGTCATTCAAGGGCATTAGCTGCTACCAGTACCACCAATTCCATCAGCACATCACTGCAGAACCAACTGCAACATACTCTCTAATTCAAGCCTTCAATGCATTGCAGCACATTCCCTGTAATTCTTAGAACAAACCCATCCTGTCATACACAATTCCAAGGCAAACCCGAACCTCAAATCATCATCTCATCCTTGTTATCTTCCATGGCATCAACTCACAGACCAGCAACTCCATTCCAGAAACAACACCAACAGCAGCTCAACTTCATAGACCTAGACATTCAACTACACAGATTCAACCAATTTTATTTCTGAATCTCCACTTCCACTAAATCAACAGTACCCAGATCTTCATTCCCTGCTCAGCTTCTCAATCAAATCTCAAACGCAGATTCACTACAAATCTCAATTTTTCACTGCAATCTTCTCTTTAATTTCAGTGGCAGTAGCACCACCTTCATCATTCTAATGCCCTAGCAACAACAACCCAGGCCACCTGCAATTCCCCATCTGTGGTCCTAACATACATCTAACCTAACTCTACATATTGTTTCATCTGTATCATCACGAACCCACTCTTTAAGAGCATCATTTCACTTCAGCCACACAGCCCTTTTCGAATTCAACCTTTAATCATCACAGCAAGATGTATATTTACCAATTCATCATAATAGAAGCAACTGGCCATCCTCCGACTTCATCGGAGCTTCAATCATTTCAACATAATTTCTCTAATCATCACCACGTCAAATCGATGGTCGCAGAATCTCCTTAAGATCGAATTCAAAGAGAACCCATTTCAATTCTTTCCCCTATTTTTCTGTATCTAACCTTGAAATCCTAATTTCAACATCTCAAACTCCATTACCGATTGCAGAATCATCAATCTCAGCCCCTGGTAACTCTCTCAAATTCTCCTCCAATCTGTTCATCACCAGTTCCTCTTCCTTGAATTTCTTCACCATCTTTATCATGTCTATCTGATAGCATCTTCACCTGATTCATCCCCTTTTCCATCTTGTTCATCACTCGATTTCAGAAGGAAATCGTCTCAGACATTGCGCCTCTCTTTTCTCTCTTCTCTGAATCCCAGATGGGAAAATGATTGAGAAATCATTTGTCTCAGTATTCTTAGGGTTTTGGTAATGAGTGGAAATTGTATTGACACCCGTTAAATGGATAAGGGTTGTCTAAAATGGTAAGCCTGTCAACTTCAGGGAACTGACTACCTAACATCCTTCTTCCTTAACAGTGGCTGGCTCCAAATATCAGTCGCCCGTGAATTGATCTTTTTGCTCTTTTCGTTCCAAATGAACGCTTTCTCCTTCTTTTGCTCCCAATGACTCCATTGCAGCTAATAAGCTCAAAAGCAAACATAAGATACATAATTTACAAGAAAAGTAGCAAAGAAAGCATAAACAATAAACAAATATCATGGTGTTTACAACACCTATCAATATTTTCTAGAGATATGTTTTACTTATTTGGAAAAATAAAATATATAAATTCTAAAATCTCAAAATAAGATTCTCAAACATTTCATTTTGGGCTCTCACCTTGAGTATCTAGGAATACCTTTCTATGGGGATCGTGAAAATACGGGGTACAACAACCTCACCCAATATTATGGTTAGCAATCAGTATGGACTAACTCTAATATACTTTTAAGAGAATCAACTAGACAGTCGGACTCGATCTTAATAAAAGTATATCAAGGAGTTAATATCTCGATCTCTCGATTTAATTTTTACTCAAGCAAATAGAAATGCAACGCGTCTAATTAAATATAAGAGAGACTAAGCAACGGTGCAAAGACGTTCAAGTGTCAATCAATGTAAATCAACAACCAAAGGTTGGATATTCTAATTGATTGATCTTAACGCATAAACTGTGATATTTCAATTATATAACAAAATATAACGCGGAATAGAAATAACACAGACACCAGAAGTTTTGTTAACGAGGAAACCGCAAATGCAGAAAAACCCGGGACTAGTCCAGTTGAACACCACCTTTGTATTAAGCCGCTAAAGACACTAGCCTACTACAAACTAACTTCAGTCTGATTTGTAGTTGAACCCTAATCAATCTCACCTTTGATTCAAGGTACATTTGCGCTCCTTACGTCTCTGATCCCAGCAGGATATTACGCACTTGATTCCCTTAGCTGATTTCACCCACAACTAAGAGTGGCTATGACCCAAACTCGAAGACTTTAATAAACAAATTTGTATCACACATAAAAGTCTATGATAATAGATAAATCTGTCTCCCACGGATAAACCTACGAGTTTTGTTCTGTCTTTTGATAAATCAAGGTAAACAGGAACTAATTTATATCCCGGACTTATATTCCCGAAGAACATCCTAGTATTATCAATCACCTCACAATAATCTTAATCGTATGGTAGCGAAACAAGATATTGCGGAATCACAAACGATAAGACGAAGATGTTTGTGATTTCTTTTATCTTGCCCTATCAGATATAATCTCAAGTCAATTATTCAATTGAACTAGTATTATAGAAAATGGCGAGATCGGATCGCTCAACTACAAGAGAAGTAGTTTCGCCGGCTTCACAATCCCAATGAAGTCTTTCGATCGTTAACCTACTGTGGTCTCGAAGAAACCTAAGGTTAAAGGAGAATCGACTCTAGCAAAACCAACTAGTATCACACGGGAGGTGTGAGGATTAGTTTTTCTAGTTACTAGAGTTCCCCTTATATAGTTTTCAAATCGGGGTTTGCAATCTAAGTTACCTTGGTAACAAAGCATTCAATAATCAACATTAGATGAAAAACACGATTAGATACAAGCTAATATCTTTCAACAGTTAGATCGAAACTTAGCTTGTCACACACAAATGAAATGTATTTGATTTAGGTTTGAGTAGCAGTACCTAAACGTGTACACTTAGTTGGTTCACAAATAGTTAACCAATGGTTAGACATATGAGCACTTTCATATCAACCATATTCATCTTTCTCATAACTAGTTCAAATGACTCATAAGAACTAGTTGAACAGTTATTCAATTGCTTAGGTCTTTATTCATAGAAACAATTGAAGCAAAATCGGTTTGATTCATTTGAATTAATTCATGAACAATATACCCACGGTTTGCAAAGATTGCATTCCTTATAATTTATTGTTGTAAGTTCATGAACTACCGATTTGAGAAATAACCAGCTTGGTTACGCGTACGGGTATGACATTTGGAGGAAAAGGTACAAGCTTCCATAAATATCCATTTGGTACGAGAAATAACCAGCTTGTAAGTTCATGAACTACCGATTTGAGAAAGATTGCCAAACTCATCATACTTGTTCTTTAATATCCATTTGGTGCCAATTATATTGACATTTGGAGGACAAGGTACAAGCTTCCATACATCTTGTCTTTGAAATTGATTTAACTCCTCATGCATTGCATTCACCCATAAGGGATCGCTAAGAGCTTCATCAATATTCCTTGGTTCTACATGTGAAAGATAACTGCCAAAATTGCACAAATTTTGATGTTGTCCTCTAGTCTTTGCAGTAAAATCTCTTCCTCCAATGATATTGTTGGGATCATGGTCTCTTTGAACCCAGAGGTGTCTTTGAGGGACACGTTCTGTTCGGCGAGCCAGTTTGATTAATGTTTTTCTCCTCGTCACTAGAAAGATCGGGATCGGTGATGGGTAGGAACAACTTCAACTGAATCAGGAACTTCTTTGACTTTCTCAGTTGTCTCGGTTGGAGGCAGTTCGTGGGAGAAAAATCATGATGAAAGTCGCTAATATCATCAATAATAACGTTAGAGGATTCCATCATCACTTGGGTTACGAGATTAAACACTGAAAACCACGACTATCGGATGCATAACCCAAATGAGATACCTTCATTACTTTTAGTATCAATTTTCCCTCTCTGTTCTCGATCTTTTAGGATGTAGCACTTACTTAGAACACTCTAAGATAGTGTAAGTTGGGTTTTCTACCATACCACAACTCATATGGAGTGTTTAGGGTTTTAGACCGTAGATAGACACGGCTGATCAAGTAACATGTTGTGAAGACAGCTTCTCCCCAAAATCTTAGAGGTAAGTTTTTGTTATGGAGCATTACCCTGGACATTTCCTGAATATTCCTATTCTTTCTTTCTGCAACTCCATTGGCTTTAGGAGTAATGGGTGGTGAGTATTGTTGAATAATCCCTAGTTTGTCACAGAATTCAAATACTTTGATGTCCTTGAATTCAGTGTCACGGTCGCTTCTAATTTTCTTTAGTTTGCGACCTTGTTCATTCTGGATCCTATTAATAATAATCTTAAATTCACCAAGGGTTTCATTCTTATGAGATAGGAAAGCTACCCAAGTGAATCTGGTGTAGTCATCTACCATAACAAAAACATACTTATTTCCTCCAACAATAGATTGTTGAATTGGTTCGAAGAGATCCATATGAATTAAATCAAGTGGAGCCTTAGTGAGAATATCTCCAGATGACTTATGGTAAACTTTCGTTTGTTTTTGAAAGGCACCACATACACCGTCAATCTTTGCATTGATTTTGGGAACGCCTCTAACCAGTTCTTTCTTAATGATCTTAGTTAGGAGACGATAATTTATGTGACCAAAACGCTCATGCCAAAGTTGTGTAGATTCCACCTTAGTTAAATTGTAACAATTGCTAAACTAAGTATCAAGAAGATACTTGATTATTTTTACCACGAGTTCTTGAAAATTACTTTTAGTTTCGTCTACAATGTCACATCCATTTGCATTAAAGACAACTCTATGGACTTTGTCACAAATTTGACTAATAGAAAGAAGATTTGTAGGTCATACCTTTGACGTATACTACATCATGGATTTACGGAACAGGAAGCTTGATCGTACCCTTCTTGCTAATGTAGCAACAACTCTCATCTCCTCAAAGTAACCTGGTCCTCCTTCAAAGTCACTTGAGGAGACAAACCACGAAAGGTCATCATCATATGTCGGCTAGAACCCTTGTCAAGAAACCATTGAAAAGGTGATGTTGATTTTAAAGGCAAAGGCACCCATACTAACACTACTTTCCCGTTTAGGATTTGTTGTTAGTATTGTACACTTTTTAGATAAGCGCGGGCAAATGTTCGACTTTCTTGTGGAGATTGCTCGCAACTTTTATACTTTTCCTCGAAAGCGTGTACACGTATGTTGATCGTGATTGTGAGACTCACAAACATACAAGGGCCAACATCGGTAATCTTATTTGAGAAGTTCTTCCTTCAATCAAGTTTCTCAAAGCATATACTTTGTTTAACACTTGACTTTTTTGATTGACGTCAAATCCTTATGCATTGCAATTATTGCAACAAGATCACAGTTGATCCGGATTTGTTCATCCAACTTCCTTTGAAGAATAACAAGGTTTTTAGAACATTCTCTAAGATTGTGGTTTATTCCTGGTGAAGTGTTTATAGAGACTTTACTGTCCATTTAGTCAGATCGCCACAAACACAGACTTTTGAGGTCTTTAAACGTGTTTGCTCCGCTTTCGATACCAATTGAAAATGCGAAGTAAACAACCTCACCAATATTTCGATTAGCAATCTGTATGGACTAACTCTAATATACTTTTAAGAGAATCAACTAGACAAAGTCAGACTCAATATTAATAAAAGTATATCAAGGAGTTAATATCTCGATCTCTCGATTTAATTCTTACTCAAGCAAATAAAAATCTGCGAGTCTAATTAAATATAAGAGTGTGGATGGGGAAAAACGGTTCGCCGGTTTTGGGAAGTGGAGAGACGAGCGTCTTTGTCGAGACTCCTCGGCCAGGCGAAATTTTAATCTCGCACAGATGCACCGTTGCCAAGGGGGTGCTTAGATTCGGGAAATCAATCAGATGACTCGGTCTAGACTAAGAAAATGGCCATTCCGAGCCAATTCGGAAAGCAAAGAGGAGATGGGTTGATACGTAGGAGGGAAGCTGAGGATTGTGTGGGATCGGTGATGATCAAGGATTGTGGGTGTGTTGAAGGTTTTCGCAACATTGCGAAGCTGCTGAAGTTGAGTTACGTGAATAAGTTTGTATCGAGTTGTTGACGGATAATGATAATGTTGATGATGATATTGTCCTCGATTTAGACTTATTTATATTGCAAGAATGATGAACCACTGATCCATGTAAGTGTGATGGTTTCTTGAGTGAAAGAGTGGGAAAGTGGGAGATCGTGGTAAAGTCAGTTCCATGTCGTGTGGAGACTTGACTGATCGTGCACCCACTACTTTGCTAACTCCTTCAACCGTTGACACAACTTACGCACATTTCTCGTCGTGGATGAATCCACGTGCTGTAGGCGCGGACCAAAACCCTAGTTGTTATCCCCAATTTGACGTGATTGATGTCTCACGAATCGTGGAGTCTGCATGACGACGTGTATTTAGTTTGTCGTAAGTAGTTTGATTAGGCAATGAGTCTAGGTTTTGTTGAATCGAGCATGTTTGACAAATGCTCGATTCATGAATGTTAATGTTCTCAAACGAGCAAATATTGTAAATTCAATGAGTTGTTGAATATTGATGAGTTATTGAATATATGTGGATTATTAGAAGCAACTTAGCAAGTATTGCTCGATTCGGACGAAATCTTGATAAATTCTTGAATATTGATAATTGGGTCAATATTCTAGAATCGAAGAGCAAGTATTGCTCAATTCGGTTTAATTATCGAATATTCGAGAATTTGACGTGCAATTGAGCAAGTATTGCTCAATTCGACAAATTACTGATGAATTAATAATTTGACGTGCAATCGAGCAAGTATTGCTCCTTTCGACAAATTACTGATAGGTTACTAAATATTTATAGCTGGATCAATATTTGAGCAAATGTTGCTCAATTCGACGAAATATTTATTGGTGACGTAACCCAAAAATATTAAAATATTGGTAGACTACCAAACATTATATGATTAATCCGTGGATCAATATATAAATTTATTTAGTGTTTGAACTTGCTCAGAATAATGATTTGTTGAGCGTTTGTTTGAAAACCCTAATTGTGATGGATTGCTCATTATTCGACGAATTGATGAAAATAGGTCATGAGACGAGGAGGGACCGATCACATGAGCCCATGGACGTCCATGTGATGCTCGATTGCTCGAGTGAGCGTACACAGGGGTCCTTGATGAGTGCCAAATATTGCATATTTCTACATCTATTTATTGGCATTTAACTCATATTTTGTGCTCGAAATCAGATATTATCCCAAATTCTATTATTTTCTTTGCTTTCAAGAATAAATATTTGTACTAATTAATTTTGTGTTTTTAGGTAGAAAATAAAGCTCGGAGAAATTGAGAGCCAAAAGAGCGTAAAATTGGAGACAATCGTCTATGGAGCAGAAAGCCAAAGCCCGCGCGTGATAGACACATTTTTGTGTCTAATTTGTCTCGATTCTATATATTGATAGTGCTCATTTTTGTACTTATTATGGTGTTTTATGTGTGTGTAGATATTTTTGGTCAATAAACATTTTTGGAAAAATTGGCTCGAAAAGTTGCGCCCGGAGGACATTTACTATTCGGACTCTCACTACGGATAAGGGGTACCCAAATTACTAAGGGCACCCTGAGGACACCCCTAAGGCACTTGCTATCGGCACCCCATCGAGAGGATAAGGGGAGGTCATCTTCAACATTTCAAATGGAAATTTTGGCGGGAAAATAGTCTTGGACACGAAGCGATTTAGGGTCGGAGTTTTGGCGATTTCCATGGAGATTCAATGGCTTATTTTCGTTGGGATGGACTTTGTTGGGAGCCCAACAGGGGTTGGTGTGTATGTTTGGATCGAGTGTTTTGGGGTGGACAACCGTGTTGGAGCGAAACAGGAGGAGCATTATTATCGGGATTTTTCTTAATTCTATACATGGGGATTACGTGTAGATAAGAATTGAATATCTTTGTTTATTTGATACCATCGTTCGGAGATTTTTGGACGTCGATTTAATCGAGAAAGACGCGTAGAGAAGATTCATAAAAGGAAATATCCGAGACTTGATGTGGATAAAAAAAAAGGGATTGAATCGAGTTATCTTTAGGTCTGTTGCCTATATATAGGTTGTTTGAGAGTCACGAGAGGCTTACGCAAACTTTGGGAGGTTTAGAACAACACAGAGATAACAAAATAAAGAGTTTCGAGAGAATCGAGTTCTCACGTTGCAACGAGGAAGAACACGAAGAACAATAGGCTTTCAAAGACGGTCGTTTACGGGTCTTAGATTCAGCGACAAATCAACAAAGTAAATAAGTCGGTCTCTGTAACGGTCCATTGTAATAGCTTCTTTGTAACGCCATTACATATTCGTTACAAACGATCTGTTTATTAATTTTCATCCTTTTAATCATCTTTTGAGCCATAAACACATATTTTGAGATCATGATTAATATGAGGAGCTAAACCCCATTCTTGAGGCGATAGAGGAAGCTATTTTTCCAACAAAAAGTGGTATATTTTATTTTATTTATTTATTTGCAATTATTATATGATTATTTGCCTCGATTGAAAATTGTTTGAATGATTCTTGTTAAGCAATTGTGATTTCTTTTGATAGAGCATGCTTGGACTTAGGTTTTTGATGTTCTATGCTTCGGATTTACACTTGTTATTTTGAGAATCTACTTGTTGCAATAGTTTAGAATCAACTTGAATGAGAAAATTGCATGAATATAAATATTGGATTAAATCACTTTGAACTTGGAAAATAGTGGAATCTTAGCCTCAGTGTTCTTTTAATACTGATAACATCTTTGTCAGAGTTTGCTATAATTTTCAGTGAGTTTTCTATTTTTGTTTTGAATTTGAGTCTAAAAATCCTTCACAAGTCCGAGAGGAACGACATCTTTCTTACCACTTTCTACAACAACTTTCAAAACAACATCAATTTTTGGCGCCGCCGACGCGGACTTGTTTTTAGGGTTTTAGATTTGTTTTTGTTTTTGTTTTTTAGTTTTTTATTATTTTTGTTTTTTTTTTACGTTTTGGGTATTTATCTTTTGTCTACGGGTTACGGATCATAAAGAAAATTGAGCCAAGGAGTTTGGTGATTTCGTAAATACTTGGAGCGAAAGATTAAAGCAAAAAGAACGGGAAAGAAGGCGATTTTCTTTTAGATATTTTGTTTTTAGGGTTTGTTTATTTTTAGAAAAAAAAAAAATGTATTAGGGTTTATTATTTTTGTAATTTTTCTTTTCTTTTTGGACTTTGGACTTTATTATTATTTTTACCCTACGGAAGGGTACTTTAAATATAAAGCGTTTTTGCGAGAGAAGGAGGACAATTACGATATTGTCTCGCACCTTGGGTTCAGTACACTAACATAGGAGTCGGTGGCCGAGTCGACTACAACCGATTCATCCCCGTCCGGAACGGGAGGTAAGATTCTAAACACTCGTGAATCCCCCGTCGGGGCCGATTTCTTGGACTCCTTCGTATGCTTATATATTGAGGACTAAATACGGACATTTATTTTTCTAGTAAAGGCAAGGCCTGGCCATACAAGATAAGGGTTCGGATTTCATCGTAGCTTTCTTCTTGCCTTTAGGAACACGTAACCTACGCGAACCTAAGCCTTAAAATTTTGACTAGAACAAGACCGATAGGGTAACGAGCTTAATAGGAAAGTCGTTCGAAAAATATTGGTTACTCTTTTAAGCACACTTCGAAGTTCATGAAGGTTTCGTGAGTTGAATGCGTGATCGCGCCTCGCATTGTAATTCCGGTGTGAGGCCTTGGGTATCAAAGCTCCACCGAGCTTCCCTCGCCTCGATTCAACTCACTTTGACTCGGATTGATTCCGAGAGGGGGTTTGCTTAAATTGACGATTCCCTTTCGAAAGTTTAGAAGCTGATGTCAGAAACAATTTAAGTGGAGCCATCATGCTTTTTGTTTGCTAGAAACTCGTAGGTTTGCTGCGGTTGAGTGGCCTTGATTTGTGATTGCATAGAATCCCCTTCCTTATTCTTTTGCATGCACGAACGTAAAAGAGACGCCCTAGGTAGATTTGTTAAAGAAAAACCTAGTAGTTCTAAGCGTCTCGATTACCTCAATTTAGAAAGTCCAATTTTTGAAGAGTCCGTTTTTGAACGTCCGTCTGGGGAGACAATCCCTAATATTGGATAGTGCCGAGGAAATGGCAACTTTGAAAGCCTTGTTAAACCCGACTAGGGGTACTGCGTCCCTCGTGTATCGGGTTAGGCGAAACGGAAGCAACTTATGAACTTAAACCTGGAACCTTACAAATTTGCTCCCAATCTTCTTAGGGAAAGAAAATGAAAACCCATATTTTCATGTTAGGGACTTTGAGGAAATTTGTAGTACCCTAAAGATTAGAAACCTTGATGATGATGCTTTGAAACTCGGGTTATTCCCTTTTTCCTTGAAAGATAAAGCCAAATCGTGGCTATATAGTTTGGCTTTGGTTCAATAGAAACATATGAACAACTTACATCTTCCTTTTTGAACAAGTTTTTCCCCAGGAACAAAAAACATCGTCTATTAGGACGCAAATACGCACGTTTTCTCAACGGGAGGGAGAATCTTTGTATAGGTATTTGGAAAGGTTCAATGATTTATTAGCCCAATGTCCTCATCATGATCTAGAAAAGGTTAGGTTAGTTCAGATCCTTTATGAGGGTTTAGATTATTCCACTACAACCACAGTAGAATCTATGTGTACATGTGGGTTTGAAAACCAAGCAGTTGATGAGGCGATGACATATTTGCATGAAATCGCCGAAAAGACCCAACAATGGGAAAATAATAGGGAACCCCGGGAAAACAATTCTTAGGCGGAGGAAACGTTAATAGGGTAGAAGGAGTCTATGAATCAGATGCCAAAATTGCCGCTATAGCGAAAAGGTTAGAAGCTTTAGAAGTGGGTCACACTAGTGGTAGATTGGAGCCTTTTTGGGAAGGCCCGAATAATGAAGAGCAAGCCAATGCTCTCTATAATAACACTAGATTTGATAATAGTCAAAAGTTTGACCCATATTCGAGAAACCTATAATCTGGTTGGAGAAACCATCCGAACTTTTCGTGGTCTAAGGGCCAAAGTCAAGGTCGGTTAGTAATTCTAATGCTCCCCCAGGTTTTGGTTACACTAAGAATTCTTGACTTAAAATAAAAACAACTAGCTTAGAGGACTCTATTAAGATGTTAGCAAAAACTCGGGATATGTTAGCACGGAACCAACTTAGTTTTCAACGGGAAACCAAGCGAGAACTTTCAAACTAATGCTCGAGCCTTGCTAAGTTAGAACTTCAAGTGGGCCAAATAGCTAAGACCTTAAGTGAGATAGATAACGGAAGGTTCCCTAGTGGACTAATCCCGATCCTAGAGGAGTTCATGAAGTAGGTACAAAAACATCGAATCAGTTGAATGCTATTAGAACCCTTAGGAGTGGTAGAGTAGTAGACAATCAGGTAACCATGCCCGATATATAATAACACTAGATTTGATAACCGTCAAAAGTTTGACCCATATTCAGAAACCTATAATCCTGGTTGGAGAAACCATCCGAACTTTTGACGGATCTCACCCCTCAGGATCTCACCCCTCAGGACCACCACTAGCTGAAGGGACTGATAAAGTTTACGATGATGTCAATTCTCTTTCTGAGAGGTGCGATTCGTGCCTAGAGCCCCGTTTCCCCAACTATTAGTACCAACAAAGAAGAATCGAACTTTAATGACATATTGGAGGTTTTTAAGCAAGTTACCATAAACCTTCCTTTATTAGATGCAATTAGGAAAATTCCTGCTTATGCCAAGTTCCTTAAGGATATGTAAGCGAAAGCGAAAACTTAGCGTCCATAAGAAAGCCTTTTTAGCTAGTCACGTAAGTTCAATCATTCGAACACCACAACTCCAAAGTACAAAGACCCAGGTTCCCCTACCATTGCTTGTACAATAGGTAAACAGGGTAGAAAAAGCTTTACTTGACTTAGGAGCAGTGTGAATTTTCGCCGTACCATGTGTACTTTGTTTAGGACTTGGTGAAATGAAACCTACTTAGATGACATTGCAGTTAGCTGATAGGTCTGTTAAAATTCCTCGAGGTGTTATTGAGGATGTTCTTATTGAGGTCGAAAAGTTTATTTATCCAGTGGATTTCGTGGTCCTAGATACCCAACCTGTCCCCCACCCAGAAGGCAGATACCCGTGATTTTAGGTCGCCCATTTTTAGCTACGTCTAATACGATCATTAAGCAAATCGAAATGGTGTGATGAATTTATCTATTGGTAATATGACTATGGAGATGAACATTTTTAATGTCGATAAGCTACCCTATGAGCTAGATGACACATGTGTTGAAGAGGTGAACATGATAGAAGCCTTAGTTCAGAGTCATTACCAAACATCTTATACGAGGACCCATTAGATTGTTGTCTATCCCATTTTGGTTTAGATTTTGATGACGATAGCACTATTGAACAAGTGAATGCTCTATTAGATTCTACCCCTGTGTTAGACACTGATAGATGGAAAGCTAGGTACGAACCATTACCGTTTCGAGAATACCTTAATTCCTTCTTTAGAAGAGCCTCCTAAGTTGGACTGAAACCATTACTCTGACACTCTAAAGTATGTGTTTTTAGGCCCATCCGAGACTTTACTCGTGATTGTAGCTTAGATTTGGATAGTGATCGGGAAAGTAGGCTAGTAAAAGTACTTCAAGACAATAAGGAAGCTTTAGGGTGGACTATAGCGGACATTAAGGGTATAAGTCCTCTTGTGTGTATGCATCGAGATTCATTTAGAAGAAGACTCCAAACCTTCTAGGGAGATGCAACGTCGATGAACCCTAACATGAAAGAGGTAGTTCAAAAGAGGTGCTTAAGTTGTTAGATGCGGGTATTATTTACCCAATTTCGGACGATGTAAGTGGGTCAGCCTGCTCGTGTTGTCCCCAAGAAATCGAGTATCACTATAGTCCGGGAATGATAATAATGAGTTAATCCCAACCCGAGTGACCACGGGATGGCGTGTACGTATTTACTACGGGAAATTTAACAAGGTCACAATGAAGGATCACTTTCCCTTCCTTTTATCGACCAAATGCTAGAGATTAGTGGACATAGTCATTATTGCTTCTTAGATGGCTACTCCGGTTATAATCAGATCATTATTGCCCCAGAAAACCAAGAGAAAACCACTTTTACCTGTCCCTTTGGTACCTTTGCGTATAGACGCATGCCTTTCGGGCTATGTAATGCCCCGCGACTTTTCGGGCGTTGTATGATGAGCATATTTTCCGATATGGTAGAACGGTTTCTAGAGGTCTTTATGGATGATTTTTCAGTGTTTGGTTCATCTTTTGATGAGTGCTTTCATCATTTGACATTAGTGTTGACTAGGTGTAAGGAAAAGAATTTAGTGCTTAATTGGGAAAAATGCATTTTATGGTTAAATCAGGAATTGTGTTAGGGCACATTGTTTCTTCAAAGGGTATAGAGGTAGATAAAGCCAAAGTTGACCTTATTAAGACTTTACGAGGTCCCAAAAAGTAAAAAGATATTAGGTCATTCTAGGGCATGCGAGGTTTTCTGGATCGATTCATTAAGGATTTTATTTGGATTTCTAGACCTCTTTGCAATCTCGCTTGCAAAAGATGTTAAGTTTGTCTTTGATGATGCTTGTTTAGGAGGCTTTTGAGAAGCAGAATTTACTCACTACTGCCCGATAGTCCAGGGCACCTAACTGGAACCTACCCTTTGAATTATGTGCGATGCTTGATTATGCTATAGGTGTTGTGCTAGGTCATGAGAAAACAAATTACTTCATGTGATTTACTATGCTAGCAAAACTCGAATGATGCCCAAATGAACTATACAACTACCGAGAAGGAGCTTTTAGCCATCGTGTTTGCCTTGGATAAGTTTAGATCCTACCTATTAGGTTTAAGATCGTAATCTATAATGATCATGCTGCTTTGAAATACCTTTTGTCTAAGAAGGATACCAAACCTAGATTGATTAGGTGGATCCTTTTGTTAAAAGAATTTTGTCCGGACATTAGAGACAAAAGGGTCTTAGAAAATGTAGTAGCAGAGACCACTTGTCTAGGCTAGTTGTTAGTTTCCCTAATGATTCCCTTCCTATAAGGGATAGCTTTCTGATGAACAATTGTTCTCTGTTTCCCAATCACCTTGGTATGCGAATATAGTGAATTATCTTATTCTTGGTCGAATGCCTCAACATTGGGGTAAGAGATCGTTCTAGGTTTTTTAGAGGTTAAGCATTTCTTTTAGACGATCCTTATCTGTTTAAGTATTGTCAGGACAGTTATTAGGAGATGTATACACGAGAGTGACCGGTCCAAAGATTATCTCCTTTTGTCATGAACATGCATGTGGGGGTCATTTTAGTGCTAAGAAGAACTGCTGCTAAGATATTGCGGTGTGGTTTTTCGGCCTTCGTTGTTTAAAGACTCCCATATTCATTGTGTTTCTTGTGGCGTTGCAGAAGTTAGGAACCATTTCTCGTAGAAATATGATGCCTTTGAACCCTATTTTAGTGATTGAGGTCTTTGATGTGTGGGGCATTGATTTTATGGGTCCATTTCCTAATTCTTTTGGTTATCTTTACATACTTGCCATTTGTAGACTATGTGTCTAAGTGGGTTGAGGCGGTTAGTGTAAAACAAATGACCCGGGGTCGTAGTCCGATTTTGAAAGAGAACATACTTACACGTTTTGGTACACCGCGAGCTATAATTAGTGATGGAGGTTCACACTTTTGTAATAGACCGTTTGCTCTTTTAATGAAACAATATGGTATTACCCACAAAGTAGCAACCCCATATCACCCACAACTAGTGGTGGGTAGAGGTCTCCAATAGGGAAATTAGCGTATTTTAGAGAAACAGGTTAATCCTAATAGGAAAGGGGTCGTCGAGGCTTATCGATGCATTATGGGCTTAATGCGTCTGCGTTTAAGACACCCATTGGAATGTCACCTTATCGTTTAGTGTTTGGAAAGGCATGTCACCTTCTGTCGAGTTAGAGCATAGAGCCTATTGGGCTATTAAGAACTTAAACTTTTCACTTGACAAGGCGGGAGCTCTGCAAAGCTCCGGCTCAATGAGTTGGACGAGATTCGTAGAGATGCATACGATAGTGCTAAGGAGTATAAGAACAAAATGAAACTTGTGCATGATAAGAATATTTTACGAAAGTCATTTTCTCCTGGTCAAAAAGTTCTTACGTATGACACTCGTTTTGCATCTATTCCGTGAAGTTGCGCTCTCGGTGGACCGGTCCTTTTGTGGTTAAAATCTTGTTTTTCCTCATGGCGCTATTGAGATTGAGACACCAAATGGTAGTAGTTCTTCAAAGGTTAACGGTCCAACGATTGAAGCCCTTTTAGAGCCTTTTCCTACGAGTGATGTTGAGGAGGTCCCTGCGGAGGACCCCTGTTTACCTTGATTGACCATCGAGGTGGTTTGTATGTTGTATATTATTTTTGTAGGTTTTTTGGTTATACTTCACCCGGTACTATCTTTCAGAGCTTCTCTCTTTACTATTTCCTCATGTTACTTATATTTTTGGTACTATTCTTTAATTAGAAACATTGAGGACAATGTTAGATTTAAGTTTGGGGTGGGGTAGAAACTTTTGTTACCTTTTGTTCTGATAAATAAACTCCGAGCCTAGAAATTTATGCGTATTAAGGATGGCACTAACCAATCTAAGTGGATGGAAGAATTTTGTTTTTAGGAGTTGAGGAACCAATCGATTAGATGGAAACATCTAAAGAGTCTATTCATAAAAGCACGAGCTCGGGTGTTAGAAATAACATGATAGTTTCACCATATCTCGTTGAGTCCTTTTCACTTGTTTTATTTTGTTTTCTTTTGAAACTATGTTTCTCTAAGTGATTAGGTGGGGCCCACGATTCAAGTTGTTACCAATGCTAGGGTGAAATAGAGTGATTGAGATACCAAAAAAAAAAAAAAAAAAAAAAAAAAAGTGAGACCGAGACCATCGACCAATAGGAATAAATTCAATAAAGTCGACCACCTGGAACCCTTGTATATGCCAGTTGTGTTGACCCAGAGTTAAGATTATCGACCAGTTTGGTTCCCTTGTATATGCCGGTGTGTTGATATTAGTCGAACTAGTATCTCGGTCCATTAGGATAGGTTCATTTGCGGAGGCCTTGAGTGAGATATGGAAAACACCAATCACTTAGTAAACATCAAAACCATCTATGTTTTTCTCTATATCTGTCTTCTTGATCTATCCATGTGATTAGTTTTGACTCAGGGTATTGATGTCCATAGTGCGACTATCCGAGTAGAGCTACATGACTTATATATGAATTTTAGTATGCTTGAGTGCAAACTCGTGTACAAAGAATTGGAATTTCGCATCGGGGTACTTCCTCCCGTAATCAATAAGTATGCCAACCAAGGAGATTTTTTAGTGCCTTCCAAGGTTCTGCGTAGATAGTTAGAGTGCGGGTAAAAAGGTTTTTGTGGGTACACCTCGAGTAAACCCTCCCGAGACTATAACTCGGCCACTAGGGCCACCTAGGGGTTTAAAGGCTTATTGCATACGCTAAATGCAATCGACGATGCTGCGACGTAGTGAGTTAGGATTTTATTTTTATTTTTGCTCGAGGACTAGCAAATAATAGGTTTGGGGGTATTTGATAGACACATTTTTGTGTCTAATTTATCTCGATTCTATATATTGATAGTGCTCATTTTTGTACTTATTATGGTGTTTTATGTGTGTGTAGGTATTTTGGTCAATAAACATTTTTTGAAAAATTGGCTCGAAAAGTTGCGCCCGGAGGACATTTACTATTCGGACTCTCACTACGGATAAGGGGTACCCAAATTACTAAGGGGCACCCTGAGGACACCCCTAAGGCACTTGCTATCGGTACCCGTGAGAGGATAAGGGAGGTCATCTTCAACATTTCAAATGGAAATTTTTGCGGGAAAATAGTGCGGACACGGGCAGATTTAGGGTCGGAGTTTTGAGCGATTTCCATGGAGATTCAATGGCTTATTTTCGTTGGGATGGACTGTTAGAGCCTAACGGGGGTTGGTGTGTATGTTTGGATCGAGTGTTTTAATGGACAACCGTGTTGGAGCGAAACAGGGAGGAGCATTATTATCGGGATTTTCTTAATTCTATACATGGGGATTACGTGTAGATAAGAATTGAATATCTTACGTTTATTTGATACCATCGTTCGGAGATTTTTGGACGTCGATTTAATCGAGAAAGACGCGTAAGAGAAGATTCATAAAAGGAAATATCCGAGACTTGATGTGGAAGAAAAAAAAGGGATTGAATCGAGTTATCTTTAGGTCATTTGCCTATATAGGTTGTTTGAGAGTCCGAGAGGATTACGCAAACTTTGGGAGGTTTAGAACAACACAGAGAACAAAATAAAGAGTTTCGGAGAATCAGTTCTCAGCTGTCACCCAGAGGGAAGAACACGAAGAACAATAGGCTTTCAAAGACGAGTTGTTCTACGGGTCTTAGATTCAAACGACAAATCAACAAGTAGAATAAGTCGGTCTGAATAACGGTCCATTGTAATGACTTCTTTGTAACGCCATTACGGCGTTGCAAGCGATCAATTTTATTAATTTTCATCCTTTTAATCATCTTTTGAGCCATAAACACATATTTTGAGATCATGATTAATATGAGGAGCTAAACCCCATTCTTTGAGGCGATAGAGGAAGCTATTTTTCCAACAAAAAGTGGTATATTTTATTTTATTTATTTATTTGCAATTATTATATGATTATTTGCCTCGATTGAAAATTGTTTGAATGATTCTTGTTAAGCAATTGTGATTTCTTTTCATAGAGCATGCTTGGACTTAGGTTTTTGATGTTCTATGCTTCGGATTTACACTTGTTATTTTGAGAATCTACTTGTTGCAATAGTTTAGAATCAACTTGAATGAGAAATTGCATGAATATAAATATTGGATTAAATCACTTTGAACTTGGAAAATAGTGGAATCTTAGCCTCAGTGTTTCTTTAATATTGATAACATCTTTTCGAGTTTGCTTTATAATTTTTAGTGAGTTTTCTATTTTTTTGTTTTGAATTTGAGTCTAAAAAATCCTTCACAAGTCCGAGAGGAACGACATCTTACTTACCACTTTCTACAACAACTTTCAAAACAACATCAAAGACGCATCATTTTTGCAACCCAACAAGGAGCAACCCATTTACAATACATGGGCTTGAGCAGTCCAAGACCCGACCCACGACCCGGATTCGAGCTCCACCATTTGAGCCGTTAGATTTCTCCCATCTACATCCTACGGCCGCATCGGTCCTCGGGATCGATCTCCACCGAGATCCAACGGTCGCTCCGCCCATCACATCGACCCTTCGGCTGCTCCCGCTCCACAAAGCAAAACCGCCTATACCCTTATCCATCGACCAAACCCCATTTCACATTTTCTTTCTCTTTCTCCTCTCCGGACAATTGCAGAGACCACCGTACCTCCTCCCTTCTTCTCCCGACCAGACAAACACCACCACCATCTCCTTCACCGCCTCTCCCGACAACCACAGCAACAACGCCGCCATCTCCGCCTCTTAATCTCCCTCTATCTCTTCCCTAGAGGCTAAGTGAGAGATAGGAAGAGTTAGGGTTAGGGTTCTTCACAGTGGGAGAGAAAATCAGAGTAATAGAGTTTCAGCGCCGAATTCACAGAGCCGACAGCAAATTCAGAGGGTGTGGGCGAAAGGGTATTCATTTAATTTTTGTTTTGAAGTGAATTAGGGTTTTTATTTTTGCATGTATAAATAGAGTGGAGGTGAGGATGTTAGAACTTATGCCGGATTAGCCAGGTGCACCAAGCTTAGTTTTAATTGTATGCTAATGATATTTAGCATGTTCTAATTACATTTGCTGGGTGTAGATGAAACTCATAATCATATGTTGAGTTAACTCATGTTCAAAATTTGTGTTCTTGCTTTGTGCTTAATTGAAATGAGTAATTGTATGTCTGTATTGATCAAATGAACTTGTGATAGTTTGTACTTTTGTAAGAAGACAAGCTATACTAGGGTGAATTAGTGAGATCAGTTGAATTGCTTTAGGAGTAATTTGTTAGCTAACAAGCCAAATGATCTTGTGATAGTTTGTCTTCGTAAGAAGACAAGCTATACTAGGGGTGACTTAGGAGAGTTTGCTAAAGAATTATTCCACCGAGGCCTTCAAAGGGAGGTACAAGAACATAAATGGAGTGTGTTTTGCCTTCGCATAGGGTTATGAGGTGAAGTCTAGCACCCTAGTGCTCTCTAGCACTTTCTTTTACAACTGTATTTCATTTGTCACTTGTTCACCATCCAAATATTGTCGTAAAGACACCAAAACAACCAACTTGTGTCACTTTAGGTCAAAAGTCGGTTGTAGTAAAGCCTCGAGAATCAACATAACACTCCACAAGTCTCGAAGGATCGACACGTATTTGCCCTGTCTCGATAGACATTGTGCACTTGATGAGACATAGTCGTGAGGCATCTTTCCGGCCTACCGGTCTCGGTTGAGAGTTGGTGAAAGAATGGTGATTAAATGTTTGGTTTCACCATTTATTGAATTGCGATGGGTTCAACATTAGGAAAAAACCTAAGTATGAAAGATAGGGGACCGACCAAGAGAGCATGGGGCCGGCTCTTGGTGGTCACGGGATGTTGTTGTCCGTTTGAGCAATCCCAGGGTTGGTTGGATAGAGTTTGGGCCCAATACAAGCAATTCAAAGAAATTAGGTCGAATTATGAAAACATGTGGGACCGACTTTGTGCAAGCCCTGTGAATAACCCTGGTCGGTCATTAAGGCATGTACGTGTTGCCATGGTGTCCGTGCCTCCGTCATCCCGAGAGTTTCGGTATTTTTCGATGTGCGTTCGAGCAACATTGTGAATTTTCGGAAGAGTTTTATCTTGGTAGAAATTCTTGATTTTGTTGGAATGAGCATGTATGCTCAATTGATCAATATTTTATAAATATTAAAATAAGAATATTTTAACGTTTAAAATTGTCGTGAGAGGCTAGCCAGGTCACATGACCATGTTAGCTCTTGAATTTTCATGATTTGAGCAAAATTTGAGAAATTATGAAGAAATCATGATTTTGCTCAAACCGAGGAGTTTCATGAATTAGGAAAATAATAATTATAAAAGACTAGGGATTACGGGGTGTGGGACCGGCCACGGCTAGGGCATGGCCGTAGGGCATGTTCCCGGTCCCCACTCCTTTCCCTATTTTATAATATTATTTTTTCATGAATCCGTGATGCTATGGAAAATCCATGGGTTTTTTGTTGAAACGGAGGAGTTTCTTGAGTTTAGGAAATAATAATTATAAAAAGCTAGGGATTGTGAGGTGTGGGACCAGGCCATGGCTTGGGCATGGCGTAGGCTATATTGCCTGGTCCCCGTACACCTTTTCCTATTTTATAATATTATTTCATGAATCCATGAAGTTATGGAGAATCCATGAATTTTGTTGAAACCAAGGAGTTTCATGAAAGTGGGGAATGATTATTATAATAGGCTAAGGATTGTAAGGTGTGGGACCGGCCACGGCTAGGGCATGGCCGGTCAGCCATGTTGCCGGTCCCACACACTTTTCCTTATTTTATAATATTATTATATTTTCATGAATCCATGAAGTTATGGAGAGTTTATGAATTTTGCAAAAACAAGGAAAGTTGCTAAAATCAAGGAGTTTTTCATGAGTTCATGAAAATAACAAAATAGGGTAAAATAATGAAAGAAGCATGGGACCGGCCACGACTAGGGCATGGTCGGCCAGTAGGTGGGCCCGGGCCCGGCGCTCCTTATTATTATTTTATTAATATTTGTTGTTTTCTCTTGTTTTGCGTAGGATTCTCATCTATTCATGTTTTTGGATGCTCGTTAGTGTATCCTAGGGTGCTTAGTCGTGCATCATTGTCGAGTACATTTACACCATTTTCGTGGGTCTTACTCGGGGATGGTCCAGATGCCGGTTGTTGAGTATTTATTGCTAATCCATGAAATTCGGTGTAACATAATTCATGAAACGAGACAATAAAATAAGTAGTTATTTATTATCAATTCATAGGATCGGTGCATGGATTCGACCATGAACTCGGAATAATAAAATAGGCATTACCATTCCATGGGATCGTGGATTCGACCATAGAATCGGAGTAATAAAATTACCTATTACCATTGCATGAGATTAGCAAAGTGAATTTGATCATGAAATGGAGTAACGAGATAAATTGTTGTTGCCATTCCATGAGATCAAGTCGTAGATTCGATCATGGAATCGGAGAGCTGTTATTGCCATTCCATGGGATCGAGGTAGTGGATTCGACCATGGATAGGAGCAATTGTATTGCCATTCCATGGGATCGAGCCGTGGATTCGACCATGGAATAGGAGCAATAATAGATTATGCGGGAATTCGGTGGTGAATGTCACGAGCGGGATTAATCTATGTGCATAGTCGGAGAGGCGGCTAATCCCGAGGTGCTCTCGGACACTACGGAGAACACCCGAGTCTATACACACGCTACATAGTCGGGAGCGGTGAGTATCAACGTCCCGAAGGCGTTGTTGCTCTCAACGGCGACGGAGAACCGCCCAATCTTTCTTACATGCGAGAGGTGGGTCACTCTCCTGTAGTCGGGGAACGGTGAGTATCAGGTGTCACGAAAGGCGTTAAACCCTCTCAACAAACAATTATGTAGGAGGGCCAATTCTATTGTGCATAGAGGTCACAATGAAATGTCGAGGATCGAACGCTCGCTAGTGGAGGCTTTTCGAAGACATATTCGTCATGGCTTCGTAAAATATGAATCGTCACATGCACAAGCCATATCGAAACATGCGGTATCATGATTTTACGGATTTGACCTTTGTTGAAAATCCACCATTAACATTAAGTCCCTTGCTTAGTGAGGGACAGTCATGTTCGCGGTAAGCATTAGATGGTGATTTTCGATCGGCGAGATCGTTGTTGAACTCGGTCTACAAAGGAAGTTTCGAAATTCTCGATTTGCTCCAATGGTGTCATGTACGAGCAAATGTGCGGTCGAGGACCACGATAGTGTGATAGAGTGTTATTTTGTGGACATGAAGAGGTGAAGTCTTTGCTGATTTGGTCGATTAAAAGCCCGGTTTTTGGTCGATTTAGGATTTTGGGCTCGAGCCCAAAAGAGGAAACCCAAGTGTTATTAGGTTGATATAAAAGGGAAGAAGCCCTAAATTTGTTTTTAAAGTTGAGTTGTTCATGAGTTGTTCAAAATAAAATTCCATGTGTGCATGTATGCGTAAGTTTCATGAAAATTTGTTTTAGAAAACATATGCGCGTTCGTTCGAGCAATAATCCCTAATATGAAAAAGATACATGAACCCTTGAATAGACATGATTTAGTTACAGTAGATAAAATTTTGTTTATGAAAGCTTCATGAAAATCAAATTTTTAACACATGAATATGCGGATTTTCACAAAACTGAAAGACTCTCAGATGCTCGCGAGATGGAGAAAATATATACATATATTTTCAAATTTACATGAGTTTCTCGTTAAAATATATATTTTTGTAAAATCAATGTTTTGATTTTGAACAAGTTGAGAGCGAAAAATTATTCATGGTGAAATAATAATCCGTATGTAAGTTTTCACAATTGTAGAATGGACGTCATGTCCAAATTTGAAAAAATCGTTCACACGGTAAAGATTTACGGGTTATTCATGATTTTATGAAAGATTTTGCGCTAATCAAGTTTTGATTTTAAACAATTGTTGAAAGCAAACAATAATGTTTTCATGAATTTCATGATTTCATAGTGTATGCACACACGGTAGAAAATCGTGAATGTTCGCATGAAGGGTTATGTGAATTATTCATAATTTCGTGAAAAGTCAAATTTTCGACTCTTGAATGATGGATTTTTGCTCGTCTTCATAGGTTTGTTGAAGGTGTGAGCAAGTTTTCCAAGGTTTTACGTTATTATCACTAAGTTCGTGAAATCGTAAATAGGTAAGAGTTGAGAATTACCATTTTGTAGGCAATGAAATGAGCATCCTAATTATTTTTGTTGTGCTTTAATTCCACTACTTTGATGAAATCTACATCTACGGATGATATACTGAAGTAGGAATGTTGTATGGACGTCACAACAACTTTGCAAGAATGACTGGTTCCCATAATGATACTTCCAAAGATGATATCTCTGAGATGCGACTTCAAGAAATGGTGCTTCCTGGGACCTCTGAGTGGTGGTGAGATATCCTTCATACTGAGTTGTATTCCTGATTACTTAGCATCAGTAATGCACGGGAAGTCTCTGATGGAGG
The DNA here is from genome assembly GCA_023531295.1 of Papaver armeniacum. Taxonomy (NCBI): domain Eukaryota; kingdom Viridiplantae; phylum Streptophyta; class Magnoliopsida; order Ranunculales; family Papaveraceae; genus Papaver; species Papaver armeniacum. The sequence goes on from JAJJWW010002572.1 coordinate 152,697, forward strand.
AATATAACAACGATAAAGCATCTCGACAAATGGGCCCTTGTTCGATTGATGTGGATTACTCGAAATAACGGTAAGTCTTCGGGGTGGAGAATCCAAAAATAAGGATCATAGAATGATATCGAGCAATGTAAAGTCCCCATTTGTCTCTTTGGTGAGTTGTTAGCGCTCCCTTATATCATGACTTTTTCTTTTCCGTGCAATTAGGATCACGAGACCAAGGTTTTTATTTCTTTTTAGAGACTTTTGCTCCATCGATTTACGGTCTTCAACTTGTTCAGGGCAAACAATTCATGAATCCGACCTTGATGAAGAAGTCAATGTAAGTATCTTTTTCGTGTAGGTGATCGTGGCATCTCCTTGAATGAAATAATAATAATTGTTGTTGATGAATCCAGGGAAGAAATCATTGTAGATAAGCAACATGTTGATGAAGCGTGCTCTTCTTTGGGATATGGGAATATGGAGAATTCGAAATCGGAACCGAATGGAGATAGCGGCGTTTCCAATGGAGATTCCGGCATTGTCGAGCCTTCAAATGATTTAGAGACTCCCATAGTAAGTATATCTCCTGTAATATCTTCATAGAAGTATGAAATTGCTGATTTGTGAATGAATGAATGAGAATCCATGTGAGTATACGAGTAATTTTCTTTGAAATACGTCACCAGAAAATTTGAGACTTGACCTTTTAGCAAAAACACCGTAGAATCTTCATTCGAAGTCGGATTTTGCGATATGCATATGTATCTTCAAGCCCGGAAAATTTCCAATCTTAAGCACAGAAGCTTTTTGAGTTTTGAGCATTTTAAGGGCCTGAAAAAGGCGAAACAGTAAACTTCCAGGAGACCTTCAGAAAATTTTCAGCTGGCGTGTGGTCCAATGTTTTGGCCATAACTCTTCGCTCGTTTCTCCAATTGTTGTGAATTTTGGATATGTTGTAGAGGACATCCATACGAAGAGAATGGTATATGACGCATCCCTAGATTCTTCACCAATTTCTCCCAGCTCGCCTCTTTGTGCATGTGGTGATAAGATCGTCTCGGACGAGCTTGTTGTAAAACACTCTTGTTGTGTCTTTGGACCATTCGCTTGTGTCTTGAATGGTTGGTGAAGGATTTTAATATCATTGATTCATTTGAGAATAGGAACCATTGATTGATACATGAGCATGGTGGTGCTTGCGATCTTAGTCTTACGTCATTTGTAGAAACATCACTTAAGAAACCACGGTCACGGGACCATAGGCGATGTTGCTCTCAAGAGGAGTGATGTAATGACCATGGTTTCATGTCCGGTGGTAGCATTCCTTTTATGATGAATGATTAGCACATGAGAGTTTGGTGCCACGCGTCTTGGACCGAGTGGCCCGATCGTCATGATCGGTGGACCGTCGATCCCAGGTATTTTGTTAAATCTCTCTTTCGTTTCGCTTCAGCCACGGCAAGTCTTGGATAGAGGACCCAGGTAGAAAATTGATGTAAGACCTAGGCGGTCGAAGTTGGAGGTACCTTGACGAATTACTTAGTGGAAATACTTGGTGGACCGATCATTGTGGAAATTATGAATCCCGTCTAAGAATTGCTTGCTTGCATGTTGTACGCTCACGGAAAGTTTGTAGGAACCTCATACGACGTCGGAATTCGATGCTTGACCCCAACTTTTGAATCTAAGAGACTGAGTTATCACATGAGAAAATAATCACTCAATTTGGAGTTGTAGAGGTCAGCCAAAGAAGCGTGTACATTTGTAATTTGTAATCCCGTACAAATTTTGATTTCGTAGACACGACGGTAAAGGCCATATCTTTATTTCGAATGTCCGATTGATGCGCCCTTTTGGTATGTTGTAGAAGATACATAGACGAACATATTTTCCTCACCTATTGGTACGTTTTTGTAAACCCATGGCCTGAAGTGTGTTGTATCTTATTTGTGGAGGTCATGAGAACATCTTGTAGAAGACTTTGGATTGTGCCCATCGGTCGTGCAAGCTTTGGGAAGACTTTCATGTGAACATATTTTCATGTCTACACATCTTGACACAAATCATTAATGCTTGGAGAAGTCCGCTTCATCGAGCAATGCTTGAAGAATGGTTAGTTGATGAAGGCTGATGTTGCACACGAGGCTGTTATTGATCTTTGAGATCACGATTGAATTCTCTCTAGAAATTCTTGTTGATCTTTGAGATCATGAATAGAGTTCCTCCACATATCCTTGTTGATGTCGATCTTTGGGTGGAGTTCCTCCGGCTCTTTGAACCTTCACGTTCACGAACTAGTTGTTGGGTTGAGCATCCCTAAGATGTAGGTGTCTTGGGAGTACAACCAAATTATCCCGATCGAGTATGACTTTACCATGAGTGGCTTCATCAATGAGTCGGCGTTGTTGCGGCGGTGCATCAACAGTCTCTCATTCTCGGGTGTGATCAATGAAGAGAGAAGTTCCTTAGTTGTTCAAAGTTCGTGATGTATAGAGATTCCGTTGATAAAGTTTTCATGGAATCGCATCGAGGTTGCAATGACTTACTATGTCTTGAATCTTGTCCAATAAGATCAAGACCCCGGTGCATGTTGAAGAAATCATGCCATCGATGGATGAATGATGTTGCATCGCGGAAGGAAGTCTTGTCATGGAGATAATGAAGACTCGGCGATTGTAGTTCGGTTCACTTTGATCGTGTCGGTGGTGAATCACAGGTGTGTCATCGTCGAGATGTTTGTCTTTGGCTTGAGCGCCATTATCGAAGTGTACTCTTTGATTGGGATTACAATTTGAAGGCTTCTTAGATGCTTGAGCGTTGAAGCGTCATATCCCTTGAGCATGTCTTAGGTTTGATCGTCTTGGCCCCAACTATCTTCTGTTGATTCAGCATTCCTTTCCCTACGTGGGATTCAACACTTGTGCGGACATATAGCTTTACGATTTTTGGCACACATGGACACTCCTATGCAAGGCTACAAAGAAACGCCCAAAGTGTTCCTTGCCATGCTTGGACATTATCTCGATAATGAATGTTTCAATTCTCGATTTGGGAAATGTCCATTTAACTACTTGGTAAAATACTAATTCGGTGAAGCTTACCATTCATAACGTCTTGCGAGTTGCTAGCGAGAATTGAGTCCCCATCCTAGGATAGCATGTAAGGAAATAAATGACACAGACATGAAATGAATGAGACTTGCACGAGTGTGGAACCTCTTGATGAATGTCTATGCATCTTTTGCAGTTTCTTGCTTCGGCCTCGTCAAAGTTCGAAATTCTCCAAGTTCTCTGATGATGGAACGTCCGCCAATCTTCTTGATCGAGAACTTTCTTCGTTGGAGAGATGTGCAACCAAAGGCGTTTTGTTTGTAGTTATCTCTTGAGCATGGATCCACACTCGTCCCGAGGATCGTGTCATATCTTGGATCTTACGATTATGTGAAACTTGATCTCTGTTTAGGTTGAACCTATTCTCACCTTGAGAGTGATGTAGCCATAAGCATCTCGAGCGTTCCTCCATGGTCTCCCGATTGAGATATGAGCATGAGTAGCTTCTTGTCGAGTGATGCCTGCGACTGCGAAGGTTTCGGTGGAATGTTGTTGATGGCGGTGTCGCATCGATCAACATTCTTCCAATTAATTTCCTCCGAGATGGTGTGGTAAGTAGTCCCCGGTTGTGCATCTCCTTGTGGATAAAAAGGAGTATTTAGGGATGGACGGACGTCGACACAATGTAATTTGGTGTTGTGAACATGTCTTTCCTTTGAGCTCTTGTGAGGATAAAGTAATTCGCGGATGTGCTCGATCAATGGTATTTGCTTCTTTGATTTGGTTGTTCGGGGAGTGTGAAGGTTCGATTGAGAGATGATTCTTGTGTACTCCTTCGGTCCCCGGTTCTCTGGTCGGCCTTTTCTTCGAATATGCATTTCAAAGTTTTGCAATCACTTGTTGGATGACCGACATACCATGAAAGTGGCGGTATAGCGGATTTTTTTCCATTTCTCCCAGGGAATGGAAATTTGATTGCACCATCTTGAATCTAGACTTAGTAATCGATCACTTCTTCGGTGAGAAGAGGGAAGTTTGAGTCTGTCTAATCATTTCCCCATTTGTTGATGCGGGGTTGAGGTTTGTGCGTTTTAGGATTGTTCATCCTCTCATTGCGCTTAGGAGGAATACGAGAGATTGGAGAAGCATGCTTGTGTTGTGGTGGCCGGCTTTCCTTTTGCTTCTCTTTCCGGTAAAGCGGCGCAGAGTCGGCCCGATCGTTTCGCCACTTTATGAAGCTCGAGAAATTATGGGCAGAAGATTTTCCGGCAAGGCTCTGAGCCCCGGGATCATTCCGTTGATGCACAAGTCCACCGTTTTTGTTCCAGTGACATTCAGGTCATGACAATCCAAAGCTTGGACTACGAACCTCTTCACATAATCGTTGGGATGTTCATTGCTCTTTCGAGACATTCTTCCTAAGTCGAGAGAGAGTAATATGCGTTGAGATGAAGAAGTATTTCTGTAGAAGGTATTAGCCATTTCTCCCCAACTAGCGATGTTCCCGGGTGCAATATTGTTGTACCGGTGTATGCTCGGTGTCAGGATATTTCGAGAATTCCGCCGAGACGGACGACATGGTTGTGCTCGTGCTCTCTAATTGCCTCGGGGAATCGAGAGATGTGTTCTCGAGCGTTCCTGTTCCGTTGTACAACGTGAATGTTGGGGAAGTGTAGACCTTCGGGAAAGGAATTCTTTGCGTGTGACGGGATATGGAGGTTGTTGACGATGAATCCATGAAGAGTTCAGGTCTTTACGAGTGATGAAGCTGCGGAGGTTCCTTTGTTGGTGGGTTATCTGGGTGAGCTTTGTGCATCTCATTATCATCTACTACATGGATCGGAGTGACTTTAAGACCCGGCGGCGGAGATGTTTTTGGCTTTTCCCTTCTTACGAGCTTTCTCGACATCTTGTCGATGAGAGTTTTGAGATAATTGCACGGCTCCTTTTGAAGTGTTATCCATGTCAATCGATTTTTGCAAGAGTTTCTTGCACGCTTCGTGAATCACCTATGGTAGGTGGATTT
>JAJJWW010002573.1:0-42680 GCA_023531295.1 Papaver armeniacum
GTGTGAATAATCCACAGGATGTGGAGCCATCCTAATCGAGGCGCACCAAGAAAGCGAAGCATTGAAAGCACCGAATCACCCCACCGGATCTGGGCACGAAAAGAGGAACAAGACAGGTCAAGAGATCGAGGAAAAAGGGGAGAAAAGTTCTGATGTGGACGATCCTCGGGTTCGAGGACATTTAATGCTCGACAAAGTAGGTGAAGAGATAAGGAAGACTTGGCCAAATTAAAACTCTACGAGAACCTAAAAGGCGACATCGATCAACATCACCTAACGAGCAACATCGGATGAAGCTACCACTCGGCCGCATGCTTCAACCTCGCGTATGGGAAGATCGGATGAAGCATCGGGTAGACACCCGAAGAGAGCATCAAGGAAGATGTATTAGGCCCAACACTGTAATGTCGTTGTATCACCATTTCATGGCTATAAATATGAATCATGTATAGGGCTAGAGAGGTAAGTGAGAAGAGAGGCAAGAGAGTATACCAAGAGCTAGAGAGAAAACACATAACTTGTAATCGTGAAAAGAGTAATAAGATCATCCCTTCACCCCGTGGACGTAGGTAATCTTGCCGAACCACGTATATCTTGTGTCCTCCTACTTCTCTTCTTTGTTTGATTTATTTATGCATGTTTTGAGATCCTTTGGATGTAGTGGTAGGATTTTCTACACCTACATTTTGGCGCCGACTAAGGGGACCGTATAACATCTTCGGATACCTTGAGATCGTTACCAAAAGAGGAAAATCCAAGCTCCTAAGCCACTTTGTGTGCTAGTTGACGCTAAGAGAGAAACTCTTTTGGTTCTTTACCTTTGTTTTCCTAACAAAACGGAGTTTGATTCTTGCTCTTTATCTTTGTTTTCCTAACAAACCTGCATGGAGTTTGATTCTTGCTCTTTATCTTTCCTTTCTTAGCAAAACCTTATCGAGTTTGTCGTGGAGTCCGCTTTGTGTTCCCGTTTATTGTCTTTACGTCCCTTGTAAGACATGTCTTTCGTTTAAACAAAGTCGTCAAGACTATTTCAATAAGATAAGTCAAGTTTGTTTAAGATACCCTTATGAGTTGTTGGAAGATCCGCGAGCTCCCAAAATAACATCTTTCGATGTTGGTAGAAGCTGAAGGAAACCCCATCTCGCCGGATTTATCGTTTGAGACCTTGTTAAAAGAGAGATTCAACAGCCTCCTATCAACATCCGTTGAAAATAGTTGATGCTAAATGAAAAACTCTAACGATCAAGACGCCTAGGTTGCTAGATTTATCACCTCGAATTTAAGGATAGATATCGTTACATTTGCCTTCATTTACTCGCTTCTTTGCCTAAACCCTTCTTTTAACAAATTAAGCAAAGTACAACAATGGTAGAAGCAAGACTAGCTCAAATCGTTGAGTCCGGTCTTCGGAAACCATGGCTGGAAGGATTATAGTGAGCGGTTCGTTAGCCGAATCTCATTTTGATCCTACACTGGAAGCCCCACAAGATCGGTGAGAAAACTCATAAATATCCCATGGTTCACTTAAATGGGAAGACCATCAGCACAGCGGTTTTTGAGGGTCGTCGTTACTATCCATCGTCGCCAAGAAAGAGACCTTCCGATTTAATGTACGGGTGGTCAATGACTCCTGGCGCAGGGAATGTTAGGACAAATAATGATTAATGCATAGGGAAAGTACCGAAAGCGATGTGTCGGGACAGCTTTTTGAAAATTGTCCTTTATGGCCAAAACAACTTGACTGCTGAGACCAACACGCTAGCGTAAATGGAAGTGTACTATAAAAACTTGTCCCACCTTGCACTGCTGAACTGCTGTACTTCATCCTTAACCTTTTCGAAAGCAGTTCGAAGTAAGTGTTGTGTCCTTTGCTGACGTAGGTACGAACGGGTAGGCGAGCCGAGGAACGAGGACGATATCAAAGGTAATGGCAAGTACCTCCGTGACGAGCAGATCCCGAGGAACCGGGTCAGCGCCGGGATCTAGTGGGCAAGAAGGACTCACGGATTCTCGCACGAAGATCATCGACCGAACAAAGTGGCGAGACTCGTGCATTGATCAAAGGCATGACTACGGTCGACGAGGAGGTCGATTTGGGCCGAGATGACGATTTCCCACCCGGATGTTGAGGATTAACCCGAGCCCGATGGGGCCAAGGAATGAGGGCAACATGGAAGATGGAAGAACCTGATCGGATACCGAGGAGGAGGAGGAAGTGCGACAAGACGCGAGGAACGAAGGAGAGAAAGACAACCGACAGAGTACCCGGCGAGACCTAGAACGAGAAGTCGAGAGGCTTAGGCGAGTACACTGGCAAGGGGGACCACAATGGGACATCCCCCGGAGCGGCCGACCACCCCCCGCAGCTCCGATCGCTCCCCAAAGATCGGCCAACCACCCCCAGCTCCGATTGTTCCCCTCAAGTGGCGGTCGATCACCCAAAGAGCTCCCGATCGTCTCCCCGTCGTTCTCGCTACGAGAGACCCCCAACCGCACCCCCTAACACAACATGACACCAAGTGAATGGCCACTCTAGTCATGAGAGCACCGACCCGATGTTACTCGCTATACTAGCAAGCCAAAGAAGACAAGAAGACCTAATGAGAGAACTGCAAAGGAGAAACCTAGCGTTAGAATACGAAAATTACCAACTCCGCAACAGGAGAACGGGGTCGAGAGGATCATCAAGCCGAGGCGCCTAGCAACCACACTCCACCGAGGAACGCCCCACCCCTCTCGCCGAGCCGAGAACGCATACCCGACCCTAATCGGCCAAGAGAAGGGTATGGGCCAATGAGGATTCTTCGGCCGATGAAGAAGCGAATTAATGAGAGCACTGACGCGCCCACCAAACAAAAAATCGAGCTGCTCGAGCGGATGGTTAAAAACTCGACCCGAGACAACGAGGACGATAAGTTAGAGGAAGTAATCGTGAAGCCTTAAGACGCCGTTTACCAGTGGAGTTGGACCGGACTCCGTTTCCACCAAAATGTACACTGCCGATCTTCCCATATAGGTTTGATGGCACATGCGACGCAGGAGAGCACATCAAAATGTACGGCATGTCCTTGCTACAGTGGAAGAATCATGATGTGGTCATGTGCAAATTCTTCCCGGCAAGTTTGGAGGGTGAGGCAAAGAGTTGGTTCTACACCCCGCCCGATAAATCCGTTGGGAGCTATGCGCTTTGGTGGAGACCTTTCGAGACTTACATGCATAACAAGATATAGCTAGGCCCGCAGTCGACAAGTTGTTCACCCCGGCACGAAGACTCAGTGGAGCCGTTGCGCCTTTAACTGACAGATGGAGAAAGTTATGTACGGATATAGGGAAAGCACCGGCCGACCAACAGATATTCGGCTTCGAGAATTCGCTAAGGAAGTCGGATCCCATCCGGGGTGGCAATGTACACGGAGAAGCCTAAGACACTAAGAGAGATCCCGAAGATGCAAGAGCACTATATCGCCTTAGAGGAGATTCAGAAGGAGCGCAAGATAGGGGAATACAAGAAGCAAGCACCGCAGAAGAGGCCACCCCGCGAGAAGCCACGAAACGATCCGAGAAAAGGCCGGGTGCCCAGCACCAGGGTGAGAACAAAAGGGTTTGGGTCGAGAAAGGAAAGAAGCCTCGCCACGAGCCAAGATCTTATACTCCGCTAAATGCGCCATTGGAAGAAGTGTTCAAGGAAGTCGAAAAGAGGAATGACATCCGTTATCCCAAGACTGGGAATTGGGCCGACGGAACAAGGAACCACCGGAGTTCCGCCACTATCATCGGGCCTCCGCGGCCATTCAACCAATGATTGTAGGGAAGTGAAAGACATCGTCCAAGACTCGATCCGGATGGGTATTTGCGGCATTTCGTCAAAACATCGCCGACACCGCCGAACTGGACGTCCCAAAGGCACCATAAGAATTAATCGCGACACCTGATTCGCCGTAACACCATATCACACTCGGCAACTCAGTGGGTACGACTTGGGAACAAGTATCACCTCGAGAATCCATAAGAGGAACCGATCAGGCAAGGAAATCCTCAGTGTGGCCAAGACTCTACCCATGGAACCATGGATGATGCAGCCGATCACCTTCTCGGCAAAAGACGTCCCATTGAACGGCCAGTGCCCACGGGGATCCCTTAGTCATAACTCGCCGATTGAGGAATGGGGGTCCGTAGAATATTAATGGATAGCGGCAGCTCAGTCGAAGTCCCGTTCTATGACACTTTCAAGAGAATGGAATTGTCCGATGATATCCCGATCCCGTCAACCTATCGAATTTACGGGTTTCAACGCATACCTGACCGTGCCAAAAGGAGAAGTCACCTCCGAGTCTCGGACGGGAGGGATTCCTTGACACGCCACCACCTTTGCGTGGTCGATGTGGTGTCTCCATACAAAGCCATCCCGGGTCGACCCCGGCTTGCGGGGATTAAGGGAGTCGCCTCGGCCTATCATCAAAGATTCGGTTCCCGACGTACGAGGAGTAGTGGAGGTGTTAGGCGATCCCCAAGCGGCAAGGCATGCGTGCAAGATAGACGTCAGCAGAATGAGGAGAGGCGGTCAAGGAAACGTCAAGAAAAGAAGAAGTCAAAGGAAGTGAAGGGCGAGGAGCCGGAAAGGGTAATGTCGCAAGCCATCGCTACCTATGAAGCCGGCGAGAAAGAGACCTTATAGCAATCACAGGAGCGCAGAATAATCGGCGAACCAAAGCAAAATTTCTCGGCCCTAGAACCGACCCGACAAGTCAACTGGGCACCGAGGAGGAGCCGAGATTAGTGAGGATAGGGTCCCTCTTGACAAGCGACCAATCTCAAGAATGATAACCCTTGAAGGAGCACATGGACATATTCGCTTGGCAAATGCACGATATGGAAGGAATTGACCGAAGTCGGCTCGCACCACCCGCTGGACAGACCCCAAGTTCAAACCTATCGTGCAAAAGATGAGAAGAATCGCACCCGAGCTACAACCAGCGGTGGAGGCCGAATTGAAGAAGTTGTATGCAGCGGAATCATTCGAAAGGCCCAATACCCACAATGGATATCTAATATGGTGATAGTCCCTAAAAGAAATGGGGGCGTACGAATCTCGCATAGACTATAGTGACTTGAACAAGGCGTGCCCAAAGGAGCCTTCCCTCTCCCCAAAGATCGATCGCCTAGTGGAATCCATTGTCGGGTATAAGGCGATAACTCTCATGGACGGATACTGTGGTACAATCAAATACCCATGGCCCCGAAGATCAAGAACATACGTCCTTCTTCACACCAAGAGGACCGTGTTGCTACACCAAAATGCCATTTGGATTAAGAAATGCCGCGCCACCTATCAAAGGCTGGTGGAAGACATGTTCGAAGATAAAATACACGACACCATTGAGGTGTATGTGGACGATATGTTGGTCAAAAGCAAGGTGGCCGACAAGCACATCGACGACCTTCGAGGCATATTTCAAACCATGAGAAGATACAAGATGAGGGTCAATCCGGCCAAGTGCACCTTTTGGGTCACCTCGAGCAAGTTCTTAGGATACATAATCACCGACAAAGGAATTGAGGCCGACCCGGATAAGGTCAAGGCCGTTGTGGAAATGCCGTCGCCAAAGAATCGGTAAAAGACGTGCAACGATTGAATGGGAATTTGGCGGCCTTGGGGCGATTCATTTCGCGATCGTCCGACAAATGCAAGGACTTCTTCTGGACGCTACGGAAAGGAGAGAAGTTTAAATGGACCGAGGAATGCGAAGAAGTTTCAAAAGATCAAGCAACATCTCGCGAGTCTACCTGTTGCAAAGACCCGAGCCGAGGACATACTAACGCTATACCTTGGGGCAACTAGTCACGCCATCAGCGCCTCGGTCCTAGTCAAGAACGCCTGGGGGAAGAAAAGCCGGTGTATTTCATAAGCAAGACCATGAGCCCAGCCGAGAGGAACTACACCAGATCGAGCAACCGATATTAGCACTAGTGTTTGCAACGCGAGTTTTCTGACATACTTTCAAACCCACAAAATTAGGGTGCTTACAAAGTCCCCCATAGAGTCAAGCATCGACAAAGACAGCCAGTGTCTGGGCGCGGATCTCCAAGTGGAGTGCGCAAATAAAGCGCTCGACATCGTTTACGAGATGAGAACAACAGAAAAAAAGCACAAAGGGCCGATTTCCCGAAGACTTCCCCTCGCCGACGAAGACGAAGTAGAAGACATACCGAATGGAGGAAGACCGAGAAGACCCATCCGACCGCTCGAGTCATGCAGCCCTCGACATGGTGGGAGGTTTTCGTGGATGGGTCATCCAATAAAGATGGGTCGGGCTTGGGATTGGTCTTCACGACGCCAAAGGGGAAAAAGATGGTCCACTCCTTTAGGCTCGAGTTTAAGGCAACTAACAATGTCACAGAATCACGAGGCGGTAGTACATGCCCCGCGCTTGATAGTGGAGATGGGAATCCAAGAGGTACGGCTTACGAGCGACTCCCACCGGTTGTCCTAAGAAATCAATGGGCAAGACGCCATACATGACCCTCAACTACGTAAATACCGGGAGCTCGTCCAATTCTACATCATCCGATACCGAGCATCAAGTTTCGACACATCCGTAGGAAGGACAATCGCCACTCTGACGCCTCTAGCATATATTGCTTCCATGTTGACAGACTCAAGCATTCAAGGTATCGTAATCATGAGGGTCCTAATGCCTTCGCACTCCGAGACCGCGGATATCGGCGCACAAGTCGCGGCGACCACTACCGACCAATATCGGGCCGATGATTGAGGAAGCCGATTCACGAATACCTCAAACAGAAAGTTGCCCAAGGGGCGCCCGAGATCAACAAGATCAAGAGCAAAGCCGCCGCAGACGAACTCTCGAGATGGCGCCTATACAGTAAAGTCATATCTAGGGCCATTGCTAAAGTGCCCGAGTAAGGAGGAGGGGCACATGATCCTCAACGAATTGCACTATGGGGTCAATGCGGAAACCACAACTGGGTCGTAGCCTAGCGGCACGAGCTAAAACCATGGGATACTTCCGCCATACATGAATGAGGACGCGAAGCACATGGCCCTCGTTTGCATTTAATGCCAAAAATTTGGGAAGAAGATACATGCACCTACCGTAACATTAAACTCGTCATCGCCCCCGGCCTTTCGCTAAATGGGGAATCGACATCGTGGGACCATTACATGTCGGATCGGACAGAGGAAGTACTTAATTGTAGCCACCGACTATTTCACCAAGTGGGTTGAGGCCGCTCCATTGAAACACATACGGGATAAAGATGTTTTTCGATTCATCCGGGAACACATCATATGCCGCTTTGGGGTTCCTGCAGAATCGTCTCGACAACGGGAAACAATTACAAGGCAAGAACATCGACCGCTATTCAACACTTACAACATCCGAAAGAGCAAGTCTACGCCCGTACTCCCCAAAGCAATGGACAAAGCCGAGATCACAAACAAGACTATCGCCGATAACATGAAGAAAAAGCTGGACGGGGAATATGGGGAATGGTGCGAAGAACTCTACAACGTTTTATGGGCATATAGGACAACCCGCAGAGAGGCAACCGGACTATCACCTTTCATGTTAACATACGGACCGAAGCCATCCTGCCCACAGAGGCGATGATACCCACCACAAGGACCGAAGCATGGAGGCGAAACATCTCGGGCAGATCTTATCTTGGCTAAACTCGACGATCTAGAAGAAACAAGAGAGATGGCCATGCATAAGATGGAGAATTATCAACGAAGGATCCAACGAGAATACAACAAACGGGTTCGACCCGCAGAATTCCAACCAGATGACAGTTGGTACTAAAGCATCTACCCGTTACGAGCGTGACAAAAAGGGCGGTAAGCTTGCACCACGGTGGGGGAGGACCCTACACAATTGTTGAGAAGGTCGGAGAAGGGGCATACAAGATACTAAAGCCGGACGAACACCCGAGCCACGACCGTGGAATGCCGCACGACTAAAGCTATATCATCCATGAAACCAAGTAAGATATCTTGTCATTTATTTCCGTGAAAGGCCGCGTGGGGTTGGAAATATGACAAGTGCGTCTGAATGGTCGTTTCGAACCCGGGGTGATGGCATTGTGCAAGTGCCGGGGCGACTTACACTAAGACGGACTATTCGAACTCGGGGCGATGGCAGTGTGCAAGTGCCGAGGTAGTCCAAGGGCCCTGGCGGTTGGAAACCAGTGGCCGATTGTCGAGGCATGAGTACTCGACAGTCGAGCAGTCAACATTGCTCTCCTCGCAAGTGGCCGAAATCACTTGCCCAAGAAGATTAATCGATAACTTCTTGGGATGTCGATCCCATAGAAACTAGGAAGACCAACTACCCTTCCACTAGATCTCGAAAGACGGTGATGAGATGCCTCAATCAGGACATGGCATCGGGCCCGATGACCCTCCTTGTTGAGTGTGTTTGACAGAAACATCATTTATGACTAACCTATCTATTCATGCAGGCACACATAACGAGGTCACGAAAGCAAACCACACATCATCAACTCAACATAAATAAGGACAGTAACATGCATAATAGCGTCAGTAGCAAGAAAAACAACCAAACCGGCGACGCAGCACCCCATTAAAAGTTTACGAGAAATTAAAGGTGTTCAAGCGAATTACAGCCCAAAGGAAAGGGTAAGAAAGCGACGCAGCGCTACAAAATACATGCTCATTCCTTAGAAGGAACAGCCCGGAACCGCCTTCTTAGCAATGCACGCCCGCTTCTTATCAAGCACCGCCTTCACACCGCCTTGACCTTCGAGACAAGTTCATCATTAAACTTCGCCTTTTGGCAGCAAGATTCTCGCGCTGGCCGTACCGACGCCGCTTCAAAGAAGGGCCACCCGATCGAGCAATTGAGCCTCCCTCCCTTTCAACCGGGCATTCTCTTCTTCCAATGACACCACCTTCTTCCCGCTTCGGGCCGCCAAAACAACAAGGACGGTCAGTCACACAATAAAGGCACTAAGACAACAACAAGAAAAGCACAACATGAGGCACACCACCTTCCAACAAAGGGGCAACTACTCCTAATGGTTTCTTCGCACTCTGACATGTGCTACACTCGAGAGAAGAAATCTTTCAAGAAAGTTCTAGATATCGTTGTTCATTAAACTCATTAGTGGGGCAAGATTCTTGTGATCACTCCATTCGGCCCTCCGCCGGAGCGAGGCTATTTGCAAACCCGATAATTGAGAGCGAACCCACTCCAACTCCTCGAAACCTTTTTGGATTCATTAAGCCTCTCAAGGGATTCTCGGCTACACTTCTCGGCAAAGCATCCCTCTCCACCAAGATCCGGAGACGATCTGCATGCAAATCTCGAACTCAAGCCTCAACCGACCACACCGACTCTCTAAATTGTCGGCCAACAATGTCTTGTCGGCAGGCTATACCTTGAACCGAGCTAAGCTCGCCCTAAGATTGTCAACTTCCTGGGACATATTCAAAGGTCTCGTAGCGATGTAGTTTGATTGAAGATCTTCAATATCGGTCTCTAAACGATCGATCTTAGCATCCTTGTTAACTATTCTCTCGTTGCAAGTTCGAAACGTGATCCCGTTCTATGTTCACTTCCCTTTTCAACAAACGACACTCGCGGCAACGTCGGCCTCCGCACTAGAAGATTTGGCCAGGCGGGAGTACTAAGCTCAGGATATTGGCACTACAAGATCAATCATAACTAGTTGAAAACAAAATAAATACCTTGGGTCTCGGCCAATTCCTTCTCCAACTTCCGAGATCGTTCACGTTCTTGTCAGTAATAAGAGACGAAGACCCTCCTTTCGGCGCCTCTCCCGCGTTGGAGGGCAGCATTCAACAACGAGCGGTTGATGTCCTACAAACAACACCAACATGGTCAGCACTTACCAAAAATATGAAAGCGACACCCGAACAACTCAACTCACCAGCAGATCAAAGGTACTTTTCAGACCAGCTTCATACAACGAAACAACATTAATCTTCTCCTCGTCAGGCAGAGAGGCAAAATCGGGAGAAATAAGTGCCCCGAGAGAGTTGCACATAGGGCCCGAGACGGTGAAGGAGGTACTGCTGCCCGAATTAGGAACTACGGAAGGAAAAGTTCCCAACGGCCCGCTCCCGACAATCAACTTTCTCCACATCACGGCTTGATCACAAGGTTCCCACTACCACCCGACTTCTCCGCCTCGTCCCGACTCCTCTTCATTACCAAGGGTATCATCCTCTTCATCGAAAAGACCTTCATCATCATCACCATCGACACAACATACACAACGCCATCCACGAGAACAATCCCTTCATCGCCCACTGGGCACGCTTTCCTCCGGGCAGGCACATCCTCCTTGGGTTCCTTACCCTCCCCTTGGGCTTCTCACCTACAAGGGTAGACGAAACATCGAAGGCTTCGAGGCGACTTCCTCAGAAATGTGATAAAGGTAGCCGATCATCGGGATCCTCACCGTCCTTCGCCGAAGTACCACCGGCCTTGTCAACCTCGCCTTTCCGTGCATGAGCCGATGTCATAACCATGCAAGGCAACAAATAGGGCACGTACATGTACGTCAAATAAAAAAAAACGAATAAGTATATTTGTTACCTTCCCTGTCTCCTCCTCGGCTCCCGCAATTCTATCCCTCTTCCGATGAACAAGAGTCCCGTGAGAGGAACACCCTGGGACTTAGTCTGAAAAACACCAAAACTAAAACATCACCCCACGAGTCGCCCGAGCCAATCAATCAAGCTAGAAAGACAGGGGAATACACTTACCCGATCAACATTGACTACCCAGAAAGGATAAAATTCGGCCGAGGAGGAAATTTGCCACTTAAAAGAGGACCGGAAATAACCAATGGAACCCGATCCAAGCCGTGTCATTAGTATGACGGGCATGCTTGTTGGAACCCTTTCCTCTGGATCCTCATCCAAAAGAAGTCTCCTAACACCTTCGGGGAAGAGTTTTATGGCGATGAGGGCTGGCAGAAAACCCGCGAGATCGCCATTGGTAGTAGTCCCGCTCCGATAATTATCACTTAAACCGGCAGGAGTATAGTCACTCGCCTCGGGGAAGGATCGAAGGTAGACCGTGGTGGTAGGAGCACATTCGCCTCGGCTACGCTTTCTCCCACTCGGACAGGATACGGAAGGTGTTGCTGTTCCACCGAGCCAAGCGCGGCACGGCGAATCTTAGAAAGGGCCTCGTACGAACGGGCGGCTAGGATCATATAGAGGGAAACGCAGCCCGAGCTCTAGCCTGGCCCCCAGTGACAATGGTCGCCTACGAACGAGGAAATCTCAAAACATCATCTTTCTTCGTAACACCCTTCTCCGGCTCCGACAAGAGCCTCGACGTCATATCCATGGAGATCGAACTCATCCTTCAACCTGTTGAACAATTGCTCATCCGACAAGTCTTTAGCAGCCCTCTTGTCATCCCTACAAGAAAACGAAGAAGGATTATCAGGAAAGATAGAATCTAGAGCACGGTAATCATACTTGGAAGGACTCTCTACAACAAACAGGGAATCAAGTGATACGCCGTCTTCATCAGAAAACACATAACTCACACACCTTCTTTCCGTCATCGAAGGAGTTGAAGACGCCATGAAACTAGTAGGAGAAGTGACGGGAGGGGCGAAATACAAATGAACTAGGAAGTTGAATTGCAGCGGTAGCAGAGACAGAGAGGACGCCGGATAGTGGAGAAGGGAGGAAGGAAACCTGGTGAGAAGATAGTTAATGGCAGGGGAAAGAAGGCAAAAGAGAAGGGAGAGAGAAGGGAAGACGAAGTTAGCAAAGGAAAGTGTAAAAAGAAAATAAGGTTTAGGGGACGGGCTTATAAACCTCACCTGTGATAACCGACGAGGAAGGTGAACCGGTTACAGCAACTGAAGAAGGTGGGGAACAGCATGGCGCGAAACCCGGCATGACCGAAGACGTGGGAAGATTTAGGCGGATTTCTTCCCCACGTGTCGACTACACGAGTGGAAGAAGGGGCATAAATGTAGGTGTGAATAACCACAGGACGGTGGAGCCATCCTGGGCCGAGGGCGTACCAAAGAAAGCGAAGTACTGAAAGCACGGAATCACCCCACCGGATCTGGGCACGAGAAAAGAGGAATGAAGACAGGTCAAGAGATCGAGGCGAAAGGGGAGAAAAAGTTCTGATGTGACGATCCTCGGGTTCGAAGACATTTAATGCTCTGACAAAGTAGGTGAAGAGATAAGGAAGACTCTGGCCAAAGTAAAACTCGGCCGGGAACCTAAAAGGCGACATCGATCAACATCACCTAACGAGCAACATCGGATGAAGCTACCACTCGGCCGATGCTTCAACTCGGGGCGTAAGGGAAGATCGGATGAAGCATCGGGTAGACACCCGAAGAGAGCATCAAGGAAGATGTATTAGGCCCAACACTGTAATGTCGTTGTATCACCATTTCATGGCTATAAATATGAATCATGTATAGGGCTAGAGAGGTAAGTGAGAAGAGAGGCAAGAGAGTATACCAAGAGCTAGAGAGAAAACACATAACTTGTAATCGTGAAAAGAGTAATAAGATCATCCCTTCACCCCGTGGACGTAGGTAATCTTGCCGAACCACGTATATCTTGTGTCCTCCTACTTCTCTTCTTTGTCTGATTTCTTTATGCATGTTTTGAGATCCTTTGGATGTAGTGGTAGGATTTTCTACACCTACACCGTCAGGCACTGTCCCGTTTGGGTAGGGTTTTACCTGCACAAATGGGGATGGGGTCGGGTATGGGTAATACCCGAAACCTAAGCTACGGGGATGGGGTCGGGTATGGGCACCCGAAACCTAAGCTACGGGGATGGGGTAGGGACGGGATTCAAGGTCCCCGCCCGTACGTTTCATAACTTAGGGGGTTTAGACTTTTATGCAACAATGTGTACAATTTTTATACTTCCACCACTTAGTCGAGCTTTCTTTCATTTATCATATTCTTGATCGTTCTTTACATTCATCACTTTCATTCTTTTGTTGTGATCGAGACACATTCTCTAAAAGTTAAAATAGAGAAAATGAAGCGAGATAATGAAATGGTTAACGTGGACGAAGATAGAATGAGAAAGGAAAAAAACGAGAAAACTAATAAGTCATTAACAAATTCTTTTGTTCACTTTAAGATAAATTACGAATTTAATATTTGAATGCAATGTTCTTACGTTATTATTTTTGTTTGAATCATATTTAAGTTTTTATTATAAACAAATTTATGTATTAACTTAGTGTTACGGGCAACCCATGGGAAACCTGCCCCATATGGGTATTACCCATACCCGCCCGCACCAATTCATATGGGTAGCAGGCGGGGATGGGCTATTTTTCTGAATCGGGCAAATGGATCGGGATTGGCATACCCGCCCCATGACCATCCCTACTAGGTTTTCATTATAGAAGTAAAAAACTAACCTAAATTCGCGTGAATTTACTATATATGATCAAGTAAAATGTGAAACATCAAAGATGAATGTTAAAAATACCATGAGACCAATGGTTGCGATTACTTGTTTTGAGAGGCTATCCATGAGACCAATGGTTATGAGGATTTGTTGAATGTTTTGGAAACATTTAAGGCACCTAGCTTTCCATATGAACCATGATGTAATAACATATAACTCCGATTCCATTTTACCCGATGATAAAACTAGATCCTTATTAATCCATGACTCCATCCAAATTTGTACACTAGTAATGTGGTTGTCTAACCTGCAATTTACCCCAAACCATGCTTCTTTGAAAGGACATTTTATTAGAGTGTGATCATCTGTCTCTAGGGAGATATTACACATAATACAATTGGTATCTATAGTTGTAACCCATCTACCCAATTTACTGCTAATCGTAAGTTGCCATTATAATATTTCCACAAAAAACTTGCATGCGGGGTAAAATCTTCAAGGACCTGATTTTCTTCCAAATTGGGTTCGAGAGAAGGGCGGATATAATTCTCAATTGGGTCCCTAATTAGGTACTCGTAAACCGATTTGATTGTCAGGTTTCCTTTCTTAGTTAGAGTGCCACGCTAGAGCGTCCTGGTTGCCTAAATTCTGCTGTAGATCGATACCAATGATTTTTTTAACTATATTGGGTGGGAAAACTTGGTGGAGGAAGTCAACATACTATTCCTTAGTATCCTCATAAAGGATTTCACTAAACTTTCCCAAGGTGTTGGCAATTATTGGTTTGATATCGTTTCTTCGTATAGTGTCTGGGCGATTTAACGGGATCCAATTATGTGTCCGGAGTTGGATATCCTTTTCATTGCTTGTTTTCCAAATAGCCTCTTCCTGAATGATTTGAATACCTTTTCAAAGACCTTTCCAAAACCAAGAACAGTTCTGTTTTGATTTGGTTATACTAAAGGGGTGGAATTTTTGAAATATTTGGTTTGTATGACTCTTGAGGTGAGAGAATCAGGATTCTTTATCATTCTCCATGTCGTTTTCGTGATTATGGATAGGTTAAATTCCTCGAGTTGTTTGAAATCTAAGCCTCCGTTGACTATTGGTTTACATATTGAAATCCAGTCTTGGCACGCCCCCACCAGAAGACCCTATTTAGAGTGTCAATTTTTTTGTTATCTCTTTTGGGATTCTAAAACACGACATTTGGTATGTTGCCAACAAATCAACCACATGCTTAATCATAACTCTTGTTCCTGCTGGGGAGAGGAGTTTTCTTCTCCATCTCTTGCGTCTAACTTTTAATTTTACTAGGCTTGGTTCAAAGCATTTAACCCTTGGATTAGTGAGTGAAGAGCGGTACCCCTAGATACTTATCGTCCATCTTTATCCACCCATTTTAAGGATTTCAAGAATTTTCATAATTTCTCTATTGGAGACCGAGTTACTGAAAAAGGCTCCCGATTTATCATAATTTATTTGTTGACCAGAACCTAGGCTAAAAAGATCAAGGATTTCTACCAAATTTTTACACTCCTTTTACTATCTTTTGTGAAGATTAAGTGTTAGAAACCTGCGCTCGGTCGAACTCGCATGCGTTACTATCTCAAGCATGTTTGTCAATGTTAGTGATCAAAACTATAAGTCTTGATTTCTAGTCTACTATAGCTAAGTCTCGGACTAGGATAGAAAATGTAGTTGAGCTCAATAACTCCATGGCGATCATCATACAAAGACGAAGAACTAATCAAGGAACCTGGTGGAACTTCATCGACTAAAAGGTATGTGGAGACTTGAACTTATCTATCACTCAAAAGTCTATCTACTCTATCTCCTATCTTCACTAGTACAAAAATGCCTTTTCATCACGGTAATTTACCGTGACCAAAGATCTACGGTCACGGTATTTCCATTTCTGAGAAACCATGTCCAAAGCTTGCAAGGCCAAAAGTACGCCATTTGGTCACAGTTGATTCCGTGACTATTAGATATGTTTCACCGTGACCATAATTTCCTTGGCCACGGATTTTGTTTCATACCGTGACGAGTCTGTGTTTTAGACACGGAACATTAAGATTCACCGTGTCCAAATTTGCTCATTGGTTTCAGACTACGTTTCACTCCGTGACCAATCTATGTAAGCGTGTGAGTTATACTATGACGTTGGGCACAGTTTTTAAGATTAATATTGTGTACAAAGACTGATAGTACTTGTAATGACTATTATCCAATTTCCAATCACAGAAGTGGTGATATTTGTGCACACATTATCTCAACATAAAGCCTGGCACTTTGATGTAATGAAAGCATTCACTGGATGATCACAGCTTCACGAGCGAGGTTTCTATATCCAATGAGACCTCAATGGGATCATAGGAATATATCAATGAAATACCTTTCCAGAAGTTCCTGAATTGACGTAGTTCACTATTTTCAAACACAAAAGGTAACGTTTGCGTTCTGATATACCAAACATAAAATGAAGGAAACAGTTCGCTTGTCGTAAGTTCAGTTTATAAACTTAACGATCAGAATATAACCTGTGCCAGCAGCTTTCCATTGCGGGTAGCCGTTGTAGGTTAGCCAGCCGTTCTTAAGTGCTGCATCTCCGATCACCCGAAGAACCACCAAAATTGTTTAACACTAATTTGTTTAAGCTCTATCCAACATGCAATACCCAAGTACCCAATCTGACTGTATTATTCATCCTCTGTCACAGGTCGACGACTACAATCAACTCAACTAAGGAGAAGTGCGGTAGTCAAAATGAAGTTAGTCTACATAAATATATATATAAATCGGAAAGCATTTTGATGTAGTACATTAAACAAAGAAAAAGATACCTGAATTGAGTTAAAAGTATCCCAAGAATCTTTTAAGTTGTTCACATATGCCCATACAATTTTCCAATTTTCATGAGATTACATATTGTTAAAGGTTTTATCGCGCAGCCGAAAAATAAATAAATAACAAACAAGTCCACTTTAAACTCGGATGAGCATTTATATATTCTTATTTGAGGGTCACTGCAAAAGAATGATAAGTCATACCTTGGAAAATATTTTATCACGATCATAATCGAGTTCGAAGGGCCATTACGGATGGACATTAGAAGAACCTACCGCCGGGGAGATATATAAGTCGAAAGCTCTTGTAAAATCTTGAAATAGTCGTATAAAAACATCTCACGAAACTGGTTTTACCTTCAATGAAGGGTACTTTGAGATTGGAGCATAACCATGGGCCAACTCTAAAACAATTATTCATCAACTGCAAGATGTATACAAAATAAAAAGTCATATATATATTGGTTCTTGTAGGCATAAAAGAATGTTTTCTGTATTAGTAGTTTTCATGAAAAAGGTAGACACCTCACAGAGTAAAACCGTTATACGAGTGAAAGTAAGAGATAAGGAACAAAAACTCACTTGAAATGGCATCCACTGAGAATACACAAAATGATGTAAGCAAAAACACAATCTGAAATTTCCATAAACAATTGTTCTGCATAAAAATCTCAAAAACCACAACTCAGCTACATGATTCTTGGACTCGTAGAGCACCTTCATTACAATTGGATGTTGCGTGACACATTTCATTACTATGCTTAAATACTATCGGTAGATCAGGTCTATTTCTTACTGGCCCTTTCACTTATGCAGATAAAATAGAACATAAAACCAGTAAGTTTACCTTTGAATACATCAAGACTGATCGCTGGGCAACATGATTAAACTTGGCAAAGAAGAAGGATAAATCAAATTCTGTAGTCGACTCAAACAATTAACTTTCCACCCTTGTGAACTGAAAACCAAAGTGAACTAAATAAATTCAAGTTATACAACGAAATCATAAAACACATCAACCTTGATCAAACAAAGAACCCAGTCTACACAATCATCATAATCCGAACCGCCTAGAAAATGATAATTAGCTGATCAACTGATGATGCCTTCTATTTAATTTAAGAGTCTCAGATCCCCGAAATTCACAAATTGAATTTGACTATACTCTCTTAGTTTGACAACTAGATTTCAAAAAAAAAAAACACCAAAAAAAGTCGATTAGATATGAGAAAAACTGAAATCCCCAAATATTATCTACCCGTAAGAATTAAGCCTATTAGAGAACTCAAAATGATGATAAAAATAGAGAATGTAAAGTGATAAAAAAAAAAAAAAAAAAAACTCGGTCAATAACACATAACAAGCAAAACAAAAAACAAAAATTGAAAACCCATTTCAGGTAAGGAAATAATTTTTCTTGCTTACAGTTGTTGCATTATGGTAGGACGACAATTAAAGATCCAATTCCAGAGGAAGCTCCATTAACAATCAAACACTACTCGTAGACCTAACAAAAATCATAATTATTCTCTTTTTACAAAACGAGAAATCCTTCTCAAAATTGATCAGTCCAAAAAACAAAATACAAAGTGAGACTTTCAGAATTAGATACGTGAGGGATTTATTAGGGTTTAATGTCGAAGGTTTTATGGAAGGTAAAGAAAATGGAGAAGTGGAGAAGAAAATATAAAGATAAACTGAAAGAAGTGGAGTACAGGAGTAGAGTTCGACACTTCGACCCAAAAAAGAAAAGAACGAAATTAAAGATCGTGGAAATCGATGCAAGTTTTAGACACGCGTCTCTCCAAACCCCGTGTCTAATGAAAGCCTAAACAGTTATTCGAAGACCCGTTGAAATGTAGCCTCGATATTTATGCAGTATTGGGACCAAAATATAATTTAGTCTCGTTAATGTAAATCACCGTGACAACCTTAACCGTGACCAAAACTCATAATTCTACTGGTGCTTGAGACAAAAATCGTTTTGCTATATAGACTTTGATTATAAACATTTGTTATTTCGAGCCAAGTTTATCTCGCTTATCTATTTCTCGAAATATGTGTTGGTAAGCTTTCGCTTTTTCCAAGTTTATCTACCTAGTGACGAAAGTCATGTTATGTTTCAATCACTTTGAAAATGGCTTTGATGAAAATAGTTTGTGAATAACAACTATATAATGTCCTCTAAGAATGTTTCAATGATTGAAATGAGAGTATAGATTATATAACCATTGTTGGATATAAGCATTGTGTGGAAACGCATACATGTATAAGTCTTTATTCCTTGCACCGAAGTATGCCTACTTTGTGATCAGGAAAACCGGAACAACAGTCCGCGAACCCAGTCCACGAACTGCCGTAGGTTCTCATCCCGAGAAAATCTGCTGGAGTTTGTAACTTCTTCGGGAACTTAAGTCCATGAACCTAGTCCGCGTACTTGAGTTGGTTATTTCTAAAATTGATTATTTGTGAACTTATACTTATATAAACTAAGGAATGCAATTTGCAAACCGTGGCTATAAAGTTCATGAATCGATTCGAGTGAATCAAATCGTTTTTGCTTCGATTGTGTCTTGTATACTTCTATAAGATCTAAGAAATTGATCAACTCTCTAACTAGTTCATTTGAGTCATTTGAACTAGTTATGGTGAAGAAGAATATGGTTGACATGAAAGTGCTCATATGGCTAACCATTTGGTTAACTATTGTTGAACCAACAAATGTACATGTTTGGGTACGGTTACACAAGCCTAGAAACGTGCATTTCATTTGTGTGTAACAAGCTAAGTTTTCGATCCAACGGTTGAAAGATATTAGCTTGAATCTAATCGATTTTTCATCTAACGGTGAATATTGAATGCTTTGTTACTAAGCTAACATTGATTGCAAACCCTTATTTGAAAGACTATATAAGGGGAGAACTCTAGCAACTCGGGAAACCTAATCCCCACACCTCTGTGTGATACTAGTTGTATAAGCTAGAGTCGATTCTCCATTTAACCTTAGGTTTCTAGAGACCACGTGAGGTTAACGACTTGAAGACTTCATTGGGATTGTGAAGCTGGCCAGAGTACTTACTTTCTTGTAGTTGTGCGTCCGATCTTGTTGTTTTATCGTATTGAGTACAATCGTAACGATTGGCTTGAGATTTATATCTCCAGATAGGGCAAGATATAAAAGTAGTCACAAATATCTTCGTCTCATTGTTTGTGATTCCACAATATCTTCTTTCCCCACATCGATTAAGATTATTATTAGGTTATTGATAATATTAGGCTGTTCTTCAGGAATATAAGTCTGGGTTATCAATTGGTTCATGTTCACCTTGATTTATCAAAAGGCATAACAAAACTTGTAGGTATTTCTATGGGAGACAGATTTATGTATTATCGTAGACTTTTACGTGTGATCTGATTTGTTTATTAAAGTCTTCGACTTTAGGTCGTAGCAACTCTTAGTTGTGGGTGAGATCATCTAAGGGAATCAAGTGCATAGTATCCTGCTGGGATCGAGACGTAAGGAGCGCAAGCGTACCTTGGATCGGTGTGAGATTGATTGGGGTTGACTACGGTCCGGAACTAAGATAGTTTGTAGTAGGCTAGTGTCTGTGTAGCGGCTAATACAAGTGTGTGTTCAATCTTGACTAGGTCCGGGGTTTTTCGCATTTGCGGTTTCCTCGTTAACAAAATTCGTGTATACGTGTTATTTCTATTCCGCATTATATTTTGTTATATAACGAAATATCACGGGTTGTGTGTTAAGTTTAATCAATTAGAATATCCAACCTTTGGTTGTTGATTTACATGATTGAGACTTGGATATTGGTCTTTGGTACCATCAAGTTATTTCTCGTGTATTCAATTAGACTCCTTGATTTATATTTGCTTGAGTAAGAATTGAATCGAGAAGCAGAGATATAACTCTTTGATATACTTTATTAAGATTGAGTTTAGTTGATTCTCTTGAAAGTATATTGGAGTTAGTCCTCTGATCGCTAATCGAAATATTGGGTGTGGTTGTTGTACCCCCGCTTTTCAATTGGTATCGAAGCGGGCAAACACGTTTAAAGACCTTATAAGTACGTGTTTGTAGCGATCGACTCTATGGACAGAAATTCTATCTCCATAAACGTATCACCAGTCTTCGATGGCTCTAATTACTTATGGTGGAAAATTGCTATGCGTGCATTTCTTCAAGCGCGTGATTTTCAATCATGGGTTTATGTAGTTAATGGCTATGATGCTCCCGTTGTGGCAGTAGGGAATGTAAACGTTCCTAAGAACATTGGTGAATCTGATCTGTAGAGATACTTCTGCTGCGAAGAAAAACTCCGACGGTTTGAATGCCATCATACATGCCATTACCCCAGATCTTCATCACCATGTGTCTACGTGCACTAGGTCTAAAGATGCTTGGGATATCTTAGAAACCGTATTCGAAGGTAGTACCAGTGAAAAGGAAGCTAGGCTTCAAAACCTTAATTCCAATTGGGAAAACCTTCGTATGGAAGATGAAGATTCATTTGATGAGTTTAATCACAAAGTGTCTGAAATTGTTAGTGCATCTTTTGCATTGGGTAAGACTATTCCGAAAAGGACATTATGATAAAAATTCTCGTTATTTGCCATCCAGATACGATTCTAAGAAGCATGCCATCGTTGAAGGAAATAACCTAGATGCTCTTTCCGAAACACGTTGGTTGGAAAGCTAAAGATCTTTGATCATGAGCACACATCCAAAATCGGAAAGGATGTTGCTTTCAAAGCAATGAGAAGAACACTAAATTACTTGACAAAAGTAAAAGTGTTTATGTCTACGAGGATGATCTTTACGAGGCGATTCATCGAGGATGAAGATCTTGACAAATCGGTCTCTATGATCACAAGACAGTTGAGGGATCTTCTATCGAAGAGAAGTAAACAGTTTTCAAGAGACAAGCCTAGGTCATCAGTTAAACCTCATAATCGTGTTCCTCCTAAAAATAGGGATATTGATGAAACTGATGATGAGGATATGCCTCGGTGCTTTAAGTGTATAGGTTTTAGTCATTTTGCAAATGAGTGTCCAAATCGGAAGAAATACACTGGGAACAAAGATCTTGCCGCAACTCTTGATGAAATGTATGACAATTGTGATTCTAATGAAGGAGAAATCAAGTGTTGCACTTCTTGGTGAAAATATTGATTTTGATAATTGTAGCAATACATACATCAATCTTGATATTCTTTGGTAAGAAAACTCAGCCAATGATATCAAAAAGATTAAACAAACTAAAGTTAATAAAATTAAAAAAAACAAAAAAATGCATGGAATTGTAAATACTTACCCATAAATAGAACGCCCTTTCTCTTTGCAAAAACAATAGCTTACTAATTGTCCAAATAGTCAATATACAAATCGTTAGTATAATTCGTAGGGTAATATTAGGCAAGACTTGATAAATGCCTAAACAATAATGAATATTGAACAAAACAACATGAATGCAATGAAACTTATCCTACAATAGAATTCTAAACGGTTTCAATGTGTTGGATTAGTTTCAATAGTTAATTTGCTTCAAAATTATATATAAAAGAAATCCTAAAAGGATCTCATAAAAAAAAATCCAAAGATAAAACAAAATTATCTTTTTTAGAGAAGGATAAATCTTTACACATTTTTTCTTAATAAATATAAGAAGTTAATTATAAAAAAAAATTACATGTATAAAAACGCTTCGGCAAAAAGCCAAAGCCTCACGTCTTTTTTGTCGTTGTTTCTTTGCCTTTATTTTATTATTTTACTTTTTTTTCTTTTGCTTACGTTGTTTATTTATCTGATAGGTGATTGTTATTTGTTTTGCAGATATAATGAAAAGTGTAGTCCGACTGGCGTTGCTTATCTCCTTTGAAAACTTCTCGGGTGATATTCATTGAGGTATGTAGCTAAATTTATCAATTTTTTTTATTTCATTGCAAGTGTTGATTTATGTCGATGATTCTCAACGTAAAATATGTTGAATATTATTTGGATATGATGTTTATCCCCAAATTGTAAAAGTTTCATAAAGTTTAAGATATTGAATGATATTATTACCAAAAGATTTTTCTTTAGACATTTTTTATAGAAATTTTGGATTTGGTGACTCGCTACATTGTTTTCATTTTATTTTATTTTGCCACATACACATTTTTTTTTTATTTGTAGGGTTTTATTGTTGTTGTTTATTTTTTTTCATCGTTAAAGAATTTGGTGTTGGCGAATTTCGAACTCAGGTCACTGGTATCACCACCCAGTAACTTTATCATTGTACTTTAATGATACCGACTATTTTTTTTCTTCGGCTTCGAACTCGCAGTTTAGGATTTTATTGACTAATCTGTGTTTTACTATTTGTTTTGAATGTAGATTATAATTGTAATCATCAGATTGCAATAATAGTAGGGGCGACGGGAGCTCATGAATACTGGCGGAAAAAGGAGCTCATAGATACTGGTATTAGAGGTGATGAAAATAACCTTGATATTTTTGTTTTTAAATGTGATTTGAACCATCCTATTTTACTTTTTGTTGCAGGTTCATGTAGATCTACAAAATCAGAAAATTCTGGCATGGCTTTGGCTTCTCTGACTTTAGATGAATCTGCGATATTTGTTATCCCATACTATGACCTGGGTAAACAGTTTTGTAAATGCCTTTATAAATTGAAACTTCTCTGGACTTGATGTCGTGTTATGTTTTTGAGCGCTTGCACACTTGATACTTACTCTTTATTTGTTATCTTTTTATTTTTCATCATTTTTGAGACTTTTCCTGTGGATTATAGGTCAAACGCCAAAAGGAAGGTATGTTGACGAATTCTGACACCTACTATATTCTTGATTGTGTGATTATTCTACCTTGTTATCGAGGGTTGAGGTGCTACCGTATTGATCTTAATTGGGTGTTGGAGGACACACTATGTTTTTGTGTATGCTTTGGTTTCGTGGAGTTATAGCCATAAACATTAGTTAAAGAGACTATGCTGGGTTTCGACCCCATAAACAGGTAAGTTATGATTTATTTTTTTTATTTTTGTGTTTTTATGCAATTTTGTTTAAACATGTCATATATCTTTTTATTTTTTGAGCAAAGTTGAATATCAAGAAATGTGATCTCGGATATCTTGAACCAGAATGATATGTATATTCTAGCTAGGAACAAGAAGTAGGCGAGTGAGGCAGAGACATGCAACATCTAATTTAGGTTGAAACAAGACAATGGTGAACCTAAAGGTGGAGCGAAAATATCACATTCAACAATACCTTTGATTTTTTTATGCATCATTCAAGGATTTAAAGACCATAGTGAAGGTACTAATCTTGAAAATCTTTACAGTTCAAATTCATCCCCTGTATCATATCCTTTTGTAAACATCCCACTCAGTCAACTTGCTAGTTTTGACATCTAAACAGTAAACATAATAGATAATCTAGGAATCTCATAACGACCAAAGTACTTCATAATCACCTTGGTCAAAACGGGGGAAGGGTCCCCTGAAAAAATGGGCGGGTCCCCAATATATAAAATTACAGTTTTTTTTTTAGAGAAAAATAGGTTGTTTTAGAAGGAAAATGAATCCATAAATAAAGAGGAACAACGAGGATTACATATGAATAGATTCCTCCCAGTTGAATAAAATTTGATTACAACCAATGAACCTAAAATTTTCCTTGTTGCAAAACCAGAGAACTATAGTCTTCTTGATCTTGTAAGAAAGTTCAGAAGTTGGCGTACTACATGACCTAAATACCATGTTGTTCCTTTCATCCCAGATGTGCCATAATATGGCAAAGTGCATTACAGCCGCAAATTCTTTAACCCTACCTCTCAGAATACTGTATAATCCCATTCATCAAAGAAGCTTTGACTAGTTCTTGAAGACACCCATGACAAGCGCAACGCCTTGACAAAATGCATCCATACTTCATGAGTGTAAGAAAAATGCAGCATCAGGTGGCATTCGGTTTCGCCTTCAGTATTACAGAGAACACATGTGACGTTACTAATATAAATTCCTATGTGTTGTAACATAGTTTTTATAGGGAGAGAGTGATGAAAAATTGCCCAAACTATAATGCTTACCTTAGGAGGGATATCTGTTTTCCACAGATATTTTGAGAAAGTGCATCCAGTAGGTTCACTAGCCAGGATTTTATAACATATTTTTGTAGAGAAATTATCCATAATCTCCAATTCATCTTCTTCTCTATTGAAAAATGGAGTGTTGCCCAGATCCCATTACAGCAAATCCCATTCAAGTTGTTCGTTAGCATTCAAATGTCTATTGAAAGTTCAAACCCATCTCCCATCTTGAACCATATCATCAACAGTAGCATTTTTATCCCTGCAAACTTTGAAAACCACAGGAAAAAGGTCCTTCAAAATCCCTATGTCCACCCACCTATCATTTCAGAAATTAATACATGCACCATTGTTAATCTTGAAGCTAGAGTGACTTTGAATAACATTTACCACTTTTAACACATTCTTCCAAAGACTTCTGCATCGAGAGGAGTTATCATCTATAGGCATAAGAAGTCCTTCATTGCTCTTAAACTTTTGATGTATGATTCTCCTCCATAAAGCTTTCTTACATTTAGAATATCTCCAAATACATTTTGCTAATAACGCCTTGTTCATAATCCTCAATTTATTAACCTCTAGACCACTATTTATCTTAGAAATATATACATTTTTCCAAGAAACCGATGCCATATTTCGCTTGTCATCAACAACACCCCAGAGAAAATTTCTCATAAGCTTGATGAGTTGCTTCTCAACACTAAACGGCATGCTAAACAAAGTGATAAAATAGATATGCAAACTAGATAAACAAATGCTTGATTAATACCAACCTCCCTGCTTTGTTTAAGAACTTTTTCTTCCATGATGCTAGCTTCAACTTCACACTATCCACCACAGAGTCCCAAACTGAACAGTTTCTAAAGAAAGCCCCAATTAGCGTTCCTAGATAATTGATAGGCGAAGATTCAGTTTTACATCCCATTTCCTTAGCCATATTTTCGATAACATCATCTGCACCTACACTCACCATTGTGATTTTCTCCAAGTTAAGCTTCATTCAAGTTAGAACTTCAAACATAAAAAGAATAATGAATACCCTTTGTACTTCCTCCACATTGGCATCAATGAAAATAAGAGTATCATCAGCAAATTTTAGATGACAGATGATAGTGCCCTCTTCTGCAACTTGAAAACCATGAATTTTACCTTTGTCTAGCACTTCATTCATTAGCTTAGACAATATTTCAACAACCAAAAGAAAGAGATAAGGTGAAAGAGAATCACCCTGTCTTAGCCATTTTGTTGGCTTGAACTTTTCACTTGAGCCTCCATTGACTAGAACAGATTAATGAGAAGAAGTCACACACCATTTCATACACGAGATCTATTTGCTCCTAAAATCATGTTTATGAAGAATGCAAAACAGAGATTGCCAATTGACATTGTCAAAGGCTTTCTCCCGATCTTACAGAGAATACCTGGCGTTTTTTGCTTCAATCTACTATCCACACATTCATTTGAAATTAAGACCCCATCAAGTATATGCTTATCATGAATGAAAGTTCCTTGATAGTCAAAAATGAGATTTGGCATAAATGTCTTAAGTCTCTCTGCAAGAACCTGATAAAGAATCTTGTAAGCACTACTAATAAGACTTAATGGCCTGAAGTCCTTAGGAGTACAAGTATCTTCTTTTTTAGGAATTAAAGGGATAAAGGATACATTCAGTCTCCAATCCAGAGACCCATATCTATGGAAATCATTCAACATATTCATGAAGTCCACCTTTATTGTACCCCAACACTTCTTATAAAATTCAGCAGTGAACCCATCTGGAACAGGTGATTTGTTGGCTCCCAAATGCTTCACCACCTTCCAAACTTCCTCTTCAGTGAAGTCTCTCTCCAACCAAGCCTTAGCTTCCTCAGAAACTATAGAAAAGTGAAGAGTATCTATGTGACGCCCCAACCTAATCACCTGCTTAGCTAATAGGATTACAACCTAATTAAAGCATCAAACCTATATTACCGATCTTAAGAAACCCAGTTACATAAGCTAATTCCAAAAATAAACCCATACACTCTGATATTGTAAAAATGAAAAACTCTCTTGTGATATGAATATATCAGTGTGTTGTTTTACAGAATAAATAAAGAATAAAGATATATAAAAGATTCATAACATCTCTAACATCGCAAAAATCTTTAAGCTACGTTAACGGATATCTTCACATGCACCATTTCTTCTGATTACTAAAACTGAAGTGGGAACGAGTGAGCACATCATCCCAAAGGGGTGCCCAGTGGAAACATATAATCTAGAAGTAATCACTATCATGCTTCACAGTTCTAAAAGATAATGATATTAAAACAAAATATTAGAAGAAAACATATAACACCTTTTACACACAACACGAAGTAGAAGATTGCTTCAATTCATATCCCCAGATATTACGTCCATAGTGGTCATATCCGTGAAAGATCCACCTCCGGATGGATCTACGAGAAAAGAATTAAACAACCTAAACATATGTTATCCCAACCTCGTCTCACTCAATGGAGGAGAAGATGCTAGGAATAACTCCAGTCTCAAATGATAGCATGAATCCAGGTACCATAAGATATTATCGTGGAATGCGTACACCTCATAAAACCCAATGCCACCAGCTAAGTCTAGAATATAATAAGGTTTTGATTACTATGATCTTACCCCGCACACTTGAGGTTCACAAAAGGCCCAATCATTATTCGTAGACCGAAGTCTTGGGAATAATAACCATATCCGATCACGAACCTAGAATTTCTTCCTAAGTCAAGATCATAGTAACCCAGTCATACTACTAAGACTGCACAATCAAGTATAATATGCACATGAGTTACTTCCCCAAATAAAATAGTATATATAATAATCAACCGGGGTAAATCCGGACTACTAGGTAATAATCAACCAACGTAGCATTGCCCTACTAAACTAAGCCAAGAGCTATGGGGAAACACGGACACTCTTCGCGGGGAAACCACCCAACGCATAATATACAACATACCCATTGAATTACAAACAATATGCTTACGGGAACTAAAGACTCATCATGCTCGCAGATAAAGTAAACTTAATGATTACTAGAAGATTACAGAGTTCCCACCTGATTTGATGACAAGCCATGCCTACCTCAAGATCCTCAATCCACTGGTTCATCATATAGATCGATCGTTGTTAAAGAAGACTGACTGTTAATCACACAAGCACACTAAGAATTAGCCAAAAGGCTCATACAAGTCTAACTAATGGTTCTAAGCCCATTTATGACACTACACCTTTTCCTTATCTATCTTTAGCATATCTAAAGGTTTACTAATTCAATTAAATTGGTTATACAGTCCATTAGATATGTCTTAAGAATATCCACAACTTTGTAGAAGGAACCAAAGGTCAATTCGGACCATAAGGGTTCATTTCATGTTTAATATGAAAACTGGTTCTAAGTCCAAGCCCAACAAACCGGCCCGTTAAACTAAGGTGCAGTCCCTTTGAGTCAACTAACGGTCACTATCGGTCAAGGCGACGGATAAGGTTATATGAGTGCATCTCGAAGAGAACTTTTGGCCATTGCCTTTGATTATTGTTCTTGATGTCAAAAGCGAGCCCAAGTTTCTACAATCATAGCTCCCAAAGGTTGAGCTAGAGCCATTATTGTTCGTGCTAGCCGGAGTCCCCACCAAATGAAACATGCCCCCCAAACCCGGATGACCCCTGGCCGCTCCATTAGAGTTAATCTTAATCCAGTTCATGTTTGGAGTGGACCATCCTACCGAGATTGTTGAGATCCTTTTGGTGCTTCTTGAGTGGTTGAGTATCATTGAATGTGTAGGACCGGAGGTAAGGTGTATAGCGCCGCCGAATATTCTTGTTGTTGTTTTTTAGCCCAAGCTAAAATTTCCGGTGTTGTTGTTTACTTTTGGCGGTATATTAGTTCATTCGTAGATAACTGTAAAGTCCAGAATAGAAAACAAGGAGATGAAAGATGTTGGTGCTGGTTGTTGTAGGATTTGGGAGATGGTTGTATGAAGCGTTAAAGCAAATGTGGGGGAACTGTTGGAGTTTGGTGTGGTTGAGGGTTGAGAGGGTAAAGTGTTCCAAGATGTAGTTGTCTTTGGAAAGTGAATTCCATTCGAATCAATATTTCATCTGGGGCAAATGTCTGAGTTGATCAAATGGATAATGTAAAATTATTTGTTGCCCAACATTAACCACGTCTGACAACCAGTTGGCTCATCCAAACGAGTTGATGTTTTGTTTATCTCTGGGTAAATGAATTTTACTCACGTGGTGGAAGTAGTCAAACCTTTTAACCTAAGGGGCAACATTTTTATGGTTTGCTTCGGGTATCAGTATCTTAGGGCTGGCCCAGATCGTAACCCTGGTAGCACTTAGCGCCCTTCGACGATGGACTTGCGACCCAAAGAGTAAAGCTTACTTTTGGTGGGATCCCCAGTGATCCGTTTGAATCACTTTTTACTGGACGATCGAAGGTAGTCCTTTTATGTGATGAGAAAATACATTTATGTTTTTATTTATTTATTTTAACTTTTTATCGAGCAAATTGAATTGATCGTTTTTTTTCTCCAAAATTGGTTTGATAATCGAGACCTACAACCCCGATTTGTTGTAAGAAACCATGGATTTGATCAAACTAGAAGTGTCGTCAATTATATTTCAAAAAAGAAAACCCCAAAAAAAGTGTGGTCTCATCTGTTTATTTCGTTCATTCAATCAAATTGGATCAAAATTGATAATTTTCTTTTTTCTAAACTTCGTTTGATAACCAAAGATTTTAGGACCCAACTTAATGTTAAACTCCATAAAATCGGAGTGGATATAATCAATTTCATCTTCAATTGCTTCATATTAAAACAAAAGAAAAACGAAAAAAAAAATGTAGGGTAAAAAACGTGATTTAAAAGAAAAAGCAGTTAGTACAAATATATGTCCCTAATTTGTTTTTCGTCAGCAAAATAGAAGATTTTAGTTAAAATTAAAATCAAATTTGATAAAATATTCGACCGGCCCTACCACGCGTGATAATCTAGTTTAATTAGTCAGAAAAACATAACGTAGTACACAGTGATTGTCTTCTGATCCTTATTTAACATAATATCAAGTCTTAACTTTTTAAATTTTGTTTCAGACAATTAAATATAAATAAAATAGTTTGATTTCTTGACATAATTACCGATCAATCAAATGAATCCACACCGTAGATGACAACATACAATTTCACAATTGCATACAAGTTTCTACTACACCTAGTGCTTGAACTAAGTTCCTCTTAAAATTCTTATATCATGAGATACCGAACCATTATCTATTAGAAAAATCCTAATAGGTGCTTGGACACAAAAAAAACTTAGTAAATATTTTTGCTTTTTCAAAAGTAGAAATCAGTCGTAGAAAAATTAAGCACAAAAACCATTTTGTTTCACAAAAAAAGTTGCTTTTTTTATGTCGGGAAATCATTGTATTTTCAAATTAACTTCCGTTACTGAAGAATATCCAAACTCACCTTAGACAAGGTAAACAAGCAGTCATTTTCTAGTGGAACTTGGAAGAATGGTCGGAGAATATTTAGAATTACTGGCAAATTACATTGTCCGGCAAGCGTTGAAGTGCTAAAATAAATTGAAAAGAAGATAGGGAAATGAATGATGGTAGGAGTAAGGTAGTGACAGTTCCATTGAAGAAATCCTTCAGAGTATCAAATAACCAATTGCATAGAAAGAGTACAAAGAAAGGTATGAATTTAAAAAGAGTACAGGTTTGACTAAGTATAGGTCCATGTTATTTGACTAATTCAGTTTTTAAGGTTTACATTTTTTATCCTGGCATCTTTAGGGACCCCGAAAGAATTAGGGCGACACAAAAGACAAAATAGGTTGAAAATACTTGTATACCCCTTCATAATCGGTAGTTTAGGTTTTTTTAGCTACCGATTGCAAAATCTCATTTTTGGGAAACTCTATATTCGGTAGTTATATAAACTATTTTGACTACCGAATATAGGCTCAACCAAATTAGAAAAATAGAGGATTTTTGCAAAATCTCATTTTGGGGCAACTCATATTCGGAAGTTATATGAACTATCTTGACTAATAGAATATGGTTGGATATTTGCAAAGAGAGCAAGGATAATCGGAAGTCAAGATAACTTCATTTACTACCGATTATAGGCTCAACCAAAATTTCAAAAAAAAAAAAAAGGATTTTTGCAAAATCTCGATTTTGGGGCTACTCTATATTCGGTAGTTATATGAACTACTTTGACTACGATTATGGTAGGATATTTGCAAAGAGAGCCACCGTATAATCGGAAGTCATGATAACTCTTCCTTTCTTACCGATTATGGGCTCAACCAAAATTCCAAAAAAAGGATTTTCATGAAAATCTCATTTTGAGGCTACTCTATATTCGGGAGTTAAATAACCTAAATTCCCTACCGATTATGGTAGGATATTTGCCAAAGGTCTACTTTAATCGGGAGTCAAGATAACTTTATTTGCTACCGATTATAGGATAGTCAAAATCAAAAAGATAGAGGATTTTATTTTGGGGATACTTTATATTGGAAGTTATACAAACTAAATTTACTCCAGATTGTTGATTAACTACCGATTGTATAGTTATCTACCGATTGTAAAGGGTAGTTTGGGATTAAAAAAAACGCCCCGAAAATAACCTACCGATTGTGAAATAACCTAGCGATTATGACAGTTTTTGTCGTTTTGTGTCGCCCCTAATTCTTTCGGGGTTGCCCTAAAGACCCCAGGTTTTTTATGTTGCCACGAAGAAATCGTCAACATTTGTATATGCCAACTCAAAGATGGATAATGTCGCTGTTTTCCTATTTATTTATTTTTTTCAACCAAAATATAATAATATACTCCGGCGATAAAGTCATTAGCTGAGCTGCTGAAGTGCCCCACATATCTTGGGTTGCTTCATCCATGTTAGCACAAGGTTCAATATAACTACTACATCACGATTCATGAACCTTTTTCATAGATTGAGCTGCTATATTTCCCGGTGCCTTCATCGGTATTCTGTCTTATCAGACCGTGATCAGCGGCGGAGCCAGATGCTGCATTCGCCACTGACCGTGCATGATAGTCTTGATTTTCTTCATTATCTTCTGCTCCTCTTGCTGACCAGTTTGTTGATGAGAGTACCTACACATCTTCTATTAATAAGTCACTGATGTTTGCTGCATTCAAACTTAGACTAGCTCCTGCAACATAGTATATCATTCCAATCCCTTTCAGCTTACTGTCTTTTATCAGACTTTCTTACATATATATATATTTATAAGATTCAAACATATATATCCTAATAAATATTTTAGTAATAAGTTGTCCAAAGGACCATTAAATATATTCTAATACTTCATTAGTTTCTCTCGAACTATCTTCCTGTTGTTTCCCTATAAATAGATAGAAATCTTGTTCTCATTCACAACACAACATCCTCATCGAATCAAAAAAATAAAATCATCAGATAAAGATTAGATTTTGAGAGCAAAAAAAAAAGTTGGAAATCATGGGTAAAGGTTTTTGAGAGTCTTGTTTGCTGCTCTTATGTTGGTTTTGGTTATGATGTCCGCTGCACCGCGTAAGTATCATAATTATCACCGCATTTTCTTTTTATTTTACATAAATTAGGACACAGACGAGTTCGATTATCGATATAGTAAAATTGATCAACGACTTTACTTTTCTTGGTAGCTAGCTACTGTTTTTCAAGTACTTATTATTGGTTGTTTATTTGCAGATGCTGTTAATGCCGGTGAGCCAAGTTGGACTAGCGTCCCTGAGGATGCCGATGGTCAATGGGACGAAAATGACGGGTGAAACCAGTCACTGAAAATACTAGCATGGCAACAGTGTTTCAAGTTCTTACATAAATAAATGATTTGCATATATTTGCAAGTGTCTGTGTGCTCTGTAAAGGGAGGTGAACTCTGCAGCAATTGTTGTGGTCTTCTTATAGATGACCTTGGGCTCATTTGTCTGCTTGAGTCACAGTAAATTAATATTATCCAATTGTGTTTCTGTGTGAATGATTTTTTGCCGATATATTGTTTCCATTAGTGTTGCATTTAATTACGCTAAGTCTCTTTAGGATCGACATTGAAAATTAAAATTAAAACAAATGACACTGAAAACATTTCCTTCTAAGATGATCGAGTAATTATAGTGCAGTGTTCAGAATAGTTATCCGTGCTATTGCTCCTAATGCCTCATCAGCCATTCATAGCTTGGCCGGCTTTGCTGAAATATCCGAATGAATATATGGCCAAACGAGAGGAAATCCCTGCTGCACAAGGCATCAGAGTAATATCAATATTGCTTCAAAAGAAATTGCAGTACTGGATATACTGATACTCGTCCAAACGAATTAACGAAATATTTTTATCATTTCTTGCATAAGAATATCACTTAAAACATATTTTCTGCTACAAAATTAAAACATATATTCGGTCAGAATTCTATGTCATTTTTCTACTATTATATTAAAAGGCTAGCTGCATTCAGGGAGGGAGTTGTGAATATTGATGCTAAGCGACATCTATTGTACTTGACTTCCAAATTTTGAATAAATCAATCCATTTATTCTGAAATGATATAGATTTGTCTCCCTCTGCAACAACAATTGCGTCTAGGTTTTGGAGAGAAATGTCATTCAGATGTACATATCATATAGGGAAGTGATAGACATCCCGCGGGTTGTTACATTGTTACATAATTACCATTCAAATATTCAACTGAAACAACTCTCGACTAGGGTGTAATAAGAAACTCATTAGGTAGTAACATCAAGTCGAAACGGTCATGATTGTCCTAGTTGCAGGGTGGGAAGCACAAGTTATTTCTTATCTCTAGGAGACTCGCAAAAAATACTTGATGTTCTGAGAGATGAAAACTTGCCGTTGCACTTTATAGATGCCAAGGTCATATAGTATGAGACTATTCATGAATCTTGCAACTGATTTTATAACCAAGCAGCCAAAATAAAGCAACAGAATCCAGCAAACAAAAAAAGAAAATACACCAAACTACATTAATAACAAATGCAAACAGCCGAAAATTAAACCCATCCTTACCCTTCAGGATAAATTAAACAGTCGCCTCGGGGTCGCCCCAACGTACATATTACCCCCTCCCACCCACAGCCAAGTCCCTATAATATGGTACACCACTGGCGATTTCTCCTTGCCTGCATGTAGAAAATCTGTGATGCTGCACTCAGATCGGAACTTTTCACCACTAAACTGTCAAACTTCTCCCCTCTTGCTAGCACCGTATCGATTGTTTGATGAAGGAAAAGTCTGGTCTCATCCAACTCTTTCTGAATATTTTAAAATTTATCAACCTCGGCAGGGTCCTGGAATTTAGCCAGAGCTTCAGTCAGATAAGGCCATGGTTGAGTTGCATCCGCCTGTGCAGTTTTCCATGAGTCGACGAAATTCTTCTCATATTCATCTAGTACCTTGTGAAGAAGGGAGAAAGCAGAAAGCACAGGGTAATGATCATCCATAAATCCCAGCGCACATAATCCGTTCCTGTTGTAAGAATGGACCATGTATTCCTTCTGTTGAACAGATTTACGTTGTCCAGGAAGAGTACCTTTAGCAACAGTACGACCCACGGAAACTATGAATTCACGAACACCAATTCTCATGACAAAACCCAAACTTACTTAAATCACACGCGTTTGCTAGTATTATTGGGTTTGGTCCTACTGTTGTTGTTGATGATGACGAAGATGATGGATACACTCCGTTACAGTTCAGTACCAGTAAAGCCGTGATCTTCATGTTTCCACCGGAGTCTCAAACAAAGTACGACGATTCTTTGAAAGTGAATTTCTTTTTTTGTTCTTTTCTTTTCTGAACGGTCAAGAGTAAACTGAAAAATCCTATATTTCTTGTATCAAAACCTGAATTGTATTTGCTTCTTCAAAACTAGAAATCAATCCCAAAATCATAAGAAAAAACAACTATATTAAAAAAACAGTACAGGTTTGATTAAGTATAAGTAAGTACTTTGACTAATTCTGTTTTTAAGGTTTACATATTTTATGTTACCATCAAGAAATTGTCAATATATGCTTCAAAAAAAAAAAAAAAAATTTGTCACTATTATGTGGACGTGCTAAGTTGCTGAGTCAAAGATAGCCAGGTAATGTTGTTATTTTCATATTATTATTTTTTTAATCAAAAATGCTCCTAGCAAAAGAATTACTACATCTTTTTCATTTTTAGTGTAAAAATATTCTACAAAAACAGAGGTGGTATAATATACTCCAGTAGGAAGGATAGTGTCATTAGGTGAAGCGCACCCCCATATGTTGGGTTTACTCCATCCATATTAGTACAGGGCTCCGTATAACACTACATGAACCCTATTTCATGTCGTCTGGCGTCTTCACTCTTCATAGTGTCGAATATTTTTCAGTTTCTTCTGCTCTTCTTGCTGACGAGTTTTGTTGATGAGTACCTACATTTTTCATTAATAGTTAATTTCAATCCGTTTGTCGTCAATCAACGAATGGTTTGGTGGTTAGCATGCTCCCTCCCTCTGGGAGACCAGGTTTGGTGGTTAGCATGTTCCCTCCCTCTCATGGGAGACCACTAGTCCAGGGCATCACAAAAAAAAAAAAAAATCCAGTTTGTCTAAGTCAGTGATGTTTGTTTGTTGCATTCAAACTTAGACTAGCTCCTCTAACATAGTATATCTTTCTAGTCCCTCTCATCTTACTTTGTCTTTATAATTAGACTTACTTAGATATAATTTATACAATAAGTCTAGATTCATTGGGGGATGAAATCCCGTGAATCCACTCCAAGACACAAAAATCCCGGAGCCCACTGTAAATCAAAACCCCACCCCCTATTTTTTTTCCCTGGTGGGTCCCAAGAATTTCTCTCACTCGGTGTGTTTTCGGTGATATCTTCACGGTGTGTCTAGCAGTAGTAATTTATAAGATTCAAACATATCCTTGATATTTTAGTAATAAGTTTTTGGAGGGACCATTAGATATACTTATACTTCATTTATTTCTCTAAAACTATCTTTCTGTTGTTTCCCTATAAATAGATAGAAATCTTGTTCTCGTTCACAACATCTTCAAATTGAAACCATGGATAAAAGCATGTTGAGAATCTTGTTTCTTCGCTCTTATGTTAGTTTTGGTTATGATGTCCGCTGCACCGCGTAAGTATTAGAACTATCACCACAATCTTTTGTTTTCTTTTTTTATATATAAATTAGGATACAGACGAGTTCCGGTTATCGGTATATATATATATATTTTGATGCTAAAGAAGAAATTTATTAATTTTTGTTTATCAAAATGTCTGACATAAACTGACTCTCAACAAAAAGCTGACTCTCAACGATATTAGGAGGATTGTCTAACCAAATATTCGTAATTCTAAACCTATTCTTTGAACTTTGCAAGTTTGTCATAACTTTATTACATTTCCTTGGGACAAAACTACGGTCCCAATCTTGAATAGTTTCTAATCTTTCAATAGAGTCTTACAGAATATCTTCATTCTCCAAGCTACACGGAGAACTTCTTTGTTGATGTAGCTTTGATTTCTTTGAGATCACCAAAGTAACTTGTGACCTTCAACTCCAAACTCCAACTAACAACATTATAGAAAGCAAGGCATTCCGCTTGCTCCGAATTTATTATTCCTGCATAGCATTTAGCAAATCATCCTCTCCATTTCCCTGCATGATCACGTAAGACAAGTGCAATTCCAGTTAGGCCATAGTTTGGATCATAAGAGGCATCACAGTTTATTTTCAGAAAAGGAAAAACAGGGGGTTGCCATTGTAAAGGATCAGGTATAGGGTTATGAACTGCTATTCTATACACTTGGTTTCTACTATGGAGGGTTTCCATATAATTTATAAAGCTCAATGCTTTACGCGCCACCCCTTGTGGATCAGCCTTTATGCTCTGAAATTGTACTTCACACCTAGTATTCCATATAGTCCATGAGACTATCATTGCTGTGTGAAGCCAACTGTTCTGTCCATTTTGTTGTTGATGAAGTTGATACCAACTTTCAAACATAGAATCAATGCTACTTTGTGATTTCCATTAAGAACTCATGAACCACAGCACCAATAACCAAAGCGCTTTCGAGAATGGGCATGTAAATAATACATGCATCAGAGTTTCATCGAATTGATTACACAAAGGGCATTGCCGATTTATGTACCCGCATGCTCTTGACGATCTCTCTTTAGTTGGCAGAATATCTATGAAGCATTTCCAGAAGAAGTGCTTTACTCTCGGCTGAGACTTGGATATGCCAGAAATCCTTCAAATGAATATTTATACCATGAATGAAGGCCGATGCTTGTAAGCTACCCCTACGATATCAAATAACTTATTATAAGCATATTTAAGTGAGAATATTTTGTTTCGGTGAGATTCCGTATTAACTTATCCTCATTGAAACGGGTATGTAAACTCGGTATTAAAGTTGATGTAGAGGGATCAAACAAGTGCTAAACCAAAGCGGTATTCCACTTGCACCTTTATCTTGTATAATGAGGTCTTGTACCCAAATGAAATTCTCGAGAATCAGTCACATCTTGCTTCGGCTCTTTCAGGAATGTCAAGACCTGTAACCCGCACATCTAACCGGATCTTAATCTTGCTTCCTTTTACCTAATCTCAGTAATTTGTGCTTTTTATGAAATGAATTTGTTTTTGTATTCCATTCCAAGCCCATGAACAACTTTGATTTAATACTTGCATGAAGTAGACTAGTGCCCCTGAAAATATTTTCCGCATTGCCTTCACCCACCGAGCATCACCATTTTACATATCCTCCAGTGCTCTTACCAACGAGTTTGGCTTAGTATCTTCAAATCTACGAATCCTTGTCCTCCAAGGTTTTTGTGTACATTTAAGTTTCTCAGCGGTGAAATAAGTGCCTCTCTTCTCCCTCAAATCCCCACCATAAATCTCGTTGTCTTGCATCAATCTTCTTTATTATATCGTCGGGATTTGGAGACACTCATTGAATAGTTTGGTATGGTATTTGTAGTTGTCCTTATCATTAGAGACTTGCCTTGACCGAGACATGGTTTTTCCATTCCACGATGAGAGTTTGTTCTTGACTCTAGTGTATAGGTGAGTAAAGCATTGAACTTTGTGTCTCCCAATGATGAATGGGATACCAAAATACCTCTCATTCGAGCTCATCTGCGGTACCTTCAATCTTTGTGTTAATATTCTGCAAAATCGCGGTGGAACATTAGCACTGAAATGCACACTAGACTTGCTAAAATTTACCATTTGGCCAGAAGCATTTCCAAACTCCTCAAAAATTTTCAGCACATTGTTCACATTGTGAAGAACTGCATTTATGAACAATAAACAGTCATCGGCGAAAAATAAATGAGAGATAGGGTGCGCCATGAGCAATTTTTATTCCTTCAATCTCGACGTGTACATCCGCATGAAAAAGCTGTTGAGAGAACGCCTCCATGACAATAATGAAGAGATAGGGTGACAATGGGTCACCTTGTCGTACTCCCCTAGTTGGTTGATACACTTCACATGTAGCTCCATTAAGAAGTATTGAGATTCTTGTTGTACTAAGACACTGCCCCGGTATAAGGTTGCGAAAATCGCACAAAATCCCATTTGCTCCATAACATCCAAGAGAAAGGACCATTCAAGGTGATCAAAAGGCCTTTGACATATATAGCTTTAAAGCTAAATGTTTTGATTTCTCCTTTTAAATGTTCTTCATGGTATGAACTATTTCTTGAGCTTGGTGAATGTTGTCCGATATTTGACGCCGGAACATATGCGCATGAAGTGGTGAAATAATTTTACCCTTTATTTTTTTCATCCTGGTGGACAAAATCTTCGAGATAATCTTGTAGCTCATATTACACAAAGCAATTGGGCGTAGATCGGATGGGAACTTGTTTATTTTTTATTTTTGGTATGAGAGTAATATTGGTGGCATTTAGGCATTTCAACATGTATCGGTGCGAAAGAACTGCTTCGCTTAGTTTCAACTACATCGGCACCACAACGTCCCAATGAGTTTTAAAGAATCTGGTGGAAACCCTTGGGCCCGGGTGCCTTCCAAGACTTCATTTCTTTTAGAGCTCTAAGGACTTACGCACCATCCGGTACCTTTATGAGATCCGTATAGTCAATTCTTTTATGACTTGAGGAATACATTGAAGAATTTGCTCATTTTTCATAGAGTGAACTTGTAAATGAAGCGAACTATAATGATTTGTGAGTAAAGTCTCCGGGTCCTCCCTTGTTTTGCACCAATTCTCATTTCCATCTTTGAGAGCAACTATATTATTTCTTGACCTCCTTTTATTTGCATTCGCATGGTGGTACTTCGTATTCCTATCCATCTCCATATAATACTCATCCCTATATTTTTGTCCCCAAAAATCATTTTGAACTTGATGCCAATGTTCAATTTGATTCTCTATTTGTTGTACTTTGTTGGTGGAGTTATCATCTTGAGTACGGCCTTGAATGGCTTCCATTTGTTGATGAAGGAGAAAAATATTGCTTTGGATATTTCCAAATTTCTCCCTATTCCACTTTGAAACAAATTTTCTTGTAATAATAAGTCTTCTTGAGAATTGATAGGCACATGATCCTTTAAATTGATGGTTCCAAGCTGAGACTATCTCATTTTTTAGAGACTCATCCTTCTCATAACACTGGAAATACTTCCAATTGCGTTTCCTATCACCATTTGAGGCATTATTATCCAACATGATTGGACAATGATCAAACCCCAATTGTGGAAGGTGTAAGAGCTTTGCATCTGGGAAGTGAATAACAAAATCCTCATTTTTGATAGCACTATCAAGTCTTGACCTGCGAACGCCTGTACCATGAACATTTGAAGACCAAGT
Source organism: Papaver armeniacum (assembly GCA_023531295.1). Lineage (NCBI taxonomy): Eukaryota > Viridiplantae > Streptophyta > Magnoliopsida > Ranunculales > Papaveraceae > Papaver > Papaver armeniacum. The sequence goes on from JAJJWW010002573.1 coordinate 39,309, forward strand.
AAATGATCTTCCTGAGTATCCCATGTCTTCGGACCGCATCATGAATTAAATCAATGAAATTAGAATCCCTTGAAGAAGTATGAGAAGAAGTGCTACCATTGTATTTTTCTGCTTTCATTCGGGAAAACCAAGTTCGGATCACCAATAATAACCCACGGTTTTTGAATAATCTGACTTAATTCCTTTATATATGTCCATTATTTTTCCTTGTGGTTAGGGTATGGAGACCCATACATACAAGTAAGAACCCATTCTGGCCTGCTAGGATCATCCTGCACCAAACAATTTATAATCCAAGAATTTGAATTGACAATGATAAAATGAAATCCGTCTTTCCATAGGAGTATTAGACCTCCAGCTAAACCCCTAGAAGGAATCAGTTTGCAATTTGGGAACTTATATAATCTAAAAACTTCCTCATTTTATCTTCTCCTATCTTAGCCTCGATAAAAAGATGATATACGGGTATATTTATGCATAAGATCTCTTAGATGATCTCTAGTTTTTATTGGCAAAGCCTTGACAATTCCATGCTATGACTCTATGTTTGTAAGCGTGTTACTAATATGCAACAAATTAAAACCGCAATTGAATTTAAAGCTTGAAAGTTGTAACAAAAACTAGACTTAAGGAAGAATCAAAATAATTGTAAAAAAAGAAGGAAGAGAGAGAAAGTATATACCCGAGTACATGGTCCCCCTGTTCGTGCATGGCAATCAACTTTATGCTAGGAGTATTAGTCTTGTTTGTACCACTATCCACTGTATCCATGGGATCAGCTCGAGTGCTTGTTGAAGCATAATCAGGGTTATTCCCACCATGAGTAACCGGTTGGACCAAATATCGAGGGTTTGAACCATTAGTTTGGGTTGGTTGGTTCCTAGCTCTCTTAGCGTGTCTAGATTCCTCGGATTCGGTGATCTGGCTCATTCTCTACATGAACATAGTCATTATCCTGATCTTAAGCCGGCTTCAGCCACCTTTCCGTAACTTGATTCTTGCAGCACGGTCACGCTTCATATTCCTCTTGAGTCATGGAATGTTCCAAGCGAGAATTTTAGCCACCTCTTCACAAGTATTGTCATCATGGTCAATGATATAACATTGATCACAAATATTAGGGGGTTGTTTGACCCAATGATATCTGATCCATATTGGTTCTCCCTTTTGCATTAGTGTTCCACCATTTACCTCTTTTCAATGGTTTTTAAGATCCATCTCAATGCATGATGATCATGTTGCTTCCACGAGTCTACAGTTTTTTGGGGTACCCTTAGATATTTTCTTCCCCAAATCCTCTATTGCTTCGTTGATCACAACCTCATGGTGATCTTCGGGAGTAATCTTTTAGGCCCAAACATTCCAAACTGCGTATTGAAGACATAATCCTTATATGCCACATCGTGAAGTATATTCTTGTAGAGCCGTGAGGTTTTCGAGACATTCCAGGAGATTTTTTGATAACCTCCTTCATATCCTTTGAGTCTTGAACTAAGGAGTTGTCTGGTACTTTCCACCACCTTAAATTCTCTTTTCTTGTATTTCTTCCATAGCGAGATCAATTCATCCTTAATCTGTGATGTTTCAATCTCATCCTCATTAGTCATAATTTTCACATTAAATTGTTGTCCCAAGCTTATTGCTTCACCAAAAATCTTACTAGACCCAATAGCACTTAGATTTTTCCTTATGGTTGTAGTTTCCATTCTCTCAGTGATATCTTGAAGGTTATTGCTAGTATTGTTTGCCATTGGATTGCGGTGAGAGGTAAGGTTTTTAGGGTTTAGGGTTTCAAAGATATGACTATATTGACGATGGTTAAGATTTTTAATACTTATAGTTGGTTGGATTTTATCTTTTTAGGTGGGTTAGGATATTTTGTTTCCTACACACCACGAAAATATTCTGAAAAATTGAATTATGTTTGGCGAGTAATGCGACTCGCTCATCTTGCCGACTCGTAAATCACGGATACCACTAGAGGAAAGTTTGGGTTTGAATTTTATAATCGGAATCGGAAAGGGGATCGGGGGAAATCACACAGTTTACTCATGGTTACAAAACTTGATAGGAATCTCGATTATAAATCTCATATTGAGAAAACTTCATTCGATACTCTTTCTTTTTGCAAAAGCTCTTTGGATGGGGATAAGCGATGTAGGTAAAACCACCACTTGTTGATAAAATTATCAAGATCTTGATGCGAAGACCATAGACAAAAGATCAATAGGATATGATCCATGATAAAAGACAATGGAACCCGTGGCACAAAATTAATGAGCCATTAGATCAAGAATATTAAATGATAGATGAAAGTATCTAAACATTTACAGAGAAAAGATTAGATGCACTAAGGCGGAGCAACTAAAATCAAATAACATAGTTAGTTTTGAACATAAGAAATAAACAGATTAGAAGGAATAGAAACAAAACAGATAACAAGCTAAATCATGAAAACAAAACTATCAGGATGTGAAATACATTAAAAAACTAATCAGAACTAGGACATGAAAATCAATCTATTGTAGAATCAATATAGAACTATTAAAATCACTTGAAAAATTTGAGAAAGATGGAGAAAATTATTAGTAGTCGACTCATTAAGGTCGCTTGAATTCTATGAGGCTTTTCTTTTATATTAAATGTTTTGTTATGTATATATATTAAAATCCATCAACAACTTTACTTTCTTCATAGCTAGCTATTTTTTCCATGCACTTATTATTGGATGTTTATTTGCAGATCTTGTTAATGCAGGTGATTTAGTTGGACTAGCATCCCTCGTAGGATGTTAGATGGTCAGTCAGGACTTAAAATGATGGGTGAAACTAGTCACTAAATACTATATTATAAAAATATGTCAAGTTTTTACATAAGTAATGATTTAGACATATTTGGTAAAGGTAGTGTTTCTAAAGATGCATATATTCTCAGATTCGCTCATTTTTTTCGCACTGAGTCACAATGAATTTAATATGATCTATGTGTGTTTGTGTGTGAATAAATTCTTATATGTATGGTGTTCCTCTAGTGTTGTATTTTCTTGTTCCAAGAAGGATAATGGAGGATAGTGTAGTATGATAAGAGAAGAAAGCAATACGGAGATTGCTGGTGTTGAGAAGAGAAGAAAAGGATGAGAAAACAGAAAGAATAATAAAGTTTAGAGATGAGAAGGATAGAAAGCTCACGAAAGAGTTGTATTGAATAAACTTTGATAATAATAATGTATCTCACAAGAACGTAATAAGCATGTTTATATAGGCATGAAAAGAACCTAAAAATAGTAAAACTCTAAAAGAAGAAATAAGGAAACTCTAAAAGAAGAAGTTCTAAACTTGATAAACAAGTAAACCAAAAAGATGCAATGAATCA